>CABHPR010158037.1:16523-30910 GCA_902168415.1 Peromyscus melanophrys | reverse complement strand
TAAATAAATAAATAAATAAATAAATAAATAAATAAATAAATAAATAAGAGAATAGGTTTACTCTGTGCTTTTGTTCATAGAAGAACAGAACTTGATTTTGGCATTTTATTTATTTATTTTTATTTTATGTGTGTGAGTGTTTTGCTTCCATGTGTCTGTGCACGCAGTGTACATGAAGTGCCCACAGAAGGGGGCTTCAGATGCCCTGGAATTGGCGTTACGGACAGTTTCCAGCTGCTCGGTATAGGTACTGGGAGCCAAACTGAGTCCTCTGCAAAAGCAACCAGTGCTTTTAACCGTGGTACCATCTCTCCAGCCTCTGTTTTATTTCACAAGTAACAAAGGCTCCCCACAAAGAGTTTGCCTTGAATCTCAAGGGAGACTTTGGACTTGAACTTTTGAGCAATGCTGGAACTGTTCAAATTTGGGGGCCCGTTGGAGATGAACTAAGCTATTTTGCATGATGAAGCAGATAGGCCTTTGGGAGTCAGCAATAACATGCTGTGGTTTGAATATAAAACATTCCTCAGGCTTGTCAGGGTGGCGCTGCATGTCTTTCAGCACTCAGGAGGCAGAAGCAGGTGGATCTCTGGGTTCAAGGCCAGCCTGGTCTACATAGTGAATTCCAGGACAGTCAGGGCTACACAGAGAAACCCTGTCTTGGAAAACCAAAGCCAAAAAAGCACCCCACAGGTTCATGTGTTGAAGCCTTGTTTCTCAGTTGGTGGAACTGTTTTGGAAGGTGCTAGAAACTGAAGGAGGCAGGGTCTAAGTGGAAGAAGCAGGTCACTTGGAGGTGCTATCCTTGGGGGCTCTATCTTGCCCAGGTCTTTTCTTGGGTTTGTCTCTTGGCTTCCTGTCCGCCTTGAGGTAAACTGCTTTGCTTTACCACACAGTCCCCTCTGTGGTTGTCAGCTCCATCACAGGCCCAGAAACAATGGAACCAGCTGAGCGTGGACTGGAAGGGTGAGCCAGCATGGACCTTCTTTTACCAGTCCTACGTCTTCCCCTGGAAGACATGCCCAAGATCAAGGTCCATCCCCATCCTGAAAGAGCGTGTGTGGCCACCCAGACAGGGAACTTGGTGTCCAAGCAGACAAATAAAGCCCATGGGGGTTCTCCATAAAGGAGGAGTGTTTTAAAATCCTAGGCAGAGAGGCTGGAGAGATGGCTCCGTGGTTACCAGCACTGGCTGCTCTTGCAGAGGATCTGGGTTCAATTCCCAGCACCCACATGGTGCCTCACAGCTGTCTGTAACTCCAGTTCCAGGGCATCTGATGCCTTCTTTTGGCCTCTGAGGGCACTAGGCACACACTTGGTACACAGACATACATGCAGACAGAACACTCATATTCATAAAACCAAATTAAATACTTTTTTTAGAAGACCTAGGCAGAGGCCAGCCATGGTATCTCATACCTGTAACCTCAACATTTGAGAAGCAGAGAAAGCACCTGTGGAGGCCAGAAGAAGGCATTGGGTTTCTTGGAACTGGAGTGAGCCACCATGTGGGAGCTGGACCGAACCCAGGTCCCCAGAGAGTGCAGCAAGGGCTTCTAACCGCTGAGCCACATCTTCAGCCCTTTAGTCCATTCTTCAACTTGCCTGTCACAACCACCACCACCACCACCTGCTGCTACCTGACATAACACAATTTCCCTCCTGGTGAAAATCTCCTCTTCCTTTTCCCCAAAGGGAACCAGCCAAATCCCTGCAGGTCAGTGCCCCAGGAAGACAGAGGAAGTTCATTCTCTCCTTATCCACCGTGATCGCATCTCTCATTCTCTAATCTATGTAGCAGGTTCTAAAGATGGCCGTCAAAAGCATCCCCATATGAGCACAATGGGCAGTGAGGACCGGGGAGCAAAGGAAACTTCATTAAAACAGATAAATCCCCGCAGGGAGGCTAGGCGTGCAAGACGGGTGCACACGAAAGTTCTTATTTCCGCTGCCGACTGCGGGTCGGTAATTGTCATTTATTTGTTATTTCATCCTCTGCCCCGTTTATCTTCATAAGGACCGCAGCTCGTCAGTTCTTCCTCCGGCAGGGTAATCTTAACCTTTTGTCTGGGGAAGGCTGAGCCTTGGATGGCTTTGCCCAGTGGGGGTTGCTAAGGTCTCCCACTAACCTTTGCTCCACGTGTTAGCACTTTCCTCCTTGTTGTGACAAAATACTTGACCAAGCCAGGCAGTGGTGTCACACGCCTTTAATCCCAGCACTCGGGAGGCAGAGCCAGGGGGATCTCTGTGAG
Source organism: Peromyscus melanophrys (assembly GCA_902168415.1). Classification (NCBI taxonomy): domain Eukaryota; kingdom Metazoa; phylum Chordata; class Mammalia; order Rodentia; family Cricetidae; genus Peromyscus; species Peromyscus melanophrys. The sequence goes on along the minus strand of CABHPR010158037.1, from coordinate 28,658 downwards.
TTCGAGGCCAGCCTGGTCTACAGAGTGAGATCCAGGACTGGCACCAAAACTACACAGAGAAACCCTGTCTCAAAAAAACCACTACCACCACCAACAACAACAAAAAATCCAACTTGTACTTGACCAAGCAACTTAAGGAAGGAAGAATTTGTTTTGGCTTGCAGTTTGAGGGGATACAGACCATCACGGTAGCAGAACTGTCAGGTGACTGGCTTTACTGTATCTGCCACCAGGAAGCTAGATTCGGTGCCCAGCTGGGTTCCTCTGTTTCCCTTTTTTATTCGGCTCAGGACCCCAGATCATGGGACGGCACTTCTGACTCTTCCGCGGGTCTTCCCGACTTAGTTAAGCCTCTCCAGAAACACCCTCTCAGACATGCCGCAAGTGTGTCTCCTAGGTGTCTCTAAAGCCACTCCATCTGACAATGAAGATGACCATCACAGGTCTAGACTGAAACCTGACCTTAGGGTTCTCCAATACAGTGCAGCCAAGCTCATGGATGCCCCAGAGGTCACAGAGAAGAAGGTAAACAGGCTAAAACAAGTCCTTGAGGAACAGTGTTGTTTTAGGTGAGCCTAACAGTCTAGGTGGGAACAGGGGCACCATCGAAGTCAGGGGGTCTTTCTCCCTGAGTCTCGCCTTCTCTTGGCTACCTTTCCCAGTCCTGGACCACGGCCACCCTTCCTGTCGGGAGACAGGCATGCTGAATTCACTCTCCCCAGAGGAAATCCACATCCTGAAGCCATGCTACAGACCTAGGAACACAAGGGAGCTCCCTGAACATTTCTGCCCCCATGGCTCTCCTAACCTCCACCCTAATTATCCCAGTGCCGAATGCAGCAATAGTTCCCTAGCATTGCTCAGGAAGTTATCTCTTCCCAAATCTCAAATCCCCCAAATTCTGAAAACTGAGGAGAGGTATTAAAAGTTCTCCTCGAGGACTTGCGCCTCACAATCCACACAGGAATGTTTACAATTCAAAGGAACCCTTTTCTGTCAAGTTGAAAACAGGAGACAGAATCCTGGATACATGGAGTTGAAGGTTAATGCAATATTCCGGGAATTGGGGGACAAGAGTCCCTGGGGGGAAGAAGTGGCCATCTCATCAGGGGCCCTCCTTACCACCCTTGCTTTATATCGGTGCATGTTTGTGGGCCCCGTCTACTGCCGACGGCGAGTCAATCTTCCAAATAAAATAAATATTAATAAGTTTATTTGCATAGCATACATTATGCAGATCCTGTGGGCAATATTTCAAGAAATAAGTTTTAGAAGCAGAATAAGCCCCTAAATTGGCAATTTTTGTATGCATAGTACTGCTAACCTTGCGGGGAGACCCAAATGTTACCATTCTTCAAATACCATCCTGTCACGGGCGCTGCCTTTTTCCGGTGATTGAATATTAACTATGAACGAAATGCAAAGAGAAAAACCTGGGAATGCTGTGGAATTCTCGGCTGCAAACTCAGAAGCGGATTCAATATATGAATGAACAGAAGCAGCATCGATTTTAGTGACAGAAATGAGACCTGGGTTGGCAGACAAAGCGCTTCATTGTTTGTGAAGAGTCTTGAGGATCCAGAGTCCCACATTAAAGGTGCTCATAGACACAGGCTTGGTCCTTTCCGCGAGGTCAACACCACCCCCACCACCCATCCCCCCACTCCACCCCGAGCCACCACCAAAATTTTTGCTTTCCATGTTTGGAATATTTGTTTCAAAACGAAGATCGTGACTGCCAGGCTAGCTAATGAGTGCTCTGTGGATTTTAAAGTTTTCGTTTTACAATAAAAAAATAATCATTAGCCTGGTGTGCACTCAAGAGGCAGAAGTTCGAGGCCAACCTGGTCTACAAAGAGAGTTTCAGGATAGCCTGGGCTACACAGAGAGGCGTGCACCACCACTCCCAGCTATTAGTTGTGATTTTTATGTTTCCTTATTCTGATGCTTTTGCTTGTCCAACATCTACACCAGGTAGAGAACTATCTTATATTTTATTAAAATATATAATCTTGTGAAAATAGAGTGGCTCTTAGTAATAACAGTCCATGCATTTTATATTATGTCTTCTAAAAAAATGAGCTCTGAGATTTTGAACATTACTTGACGGACTGTTTATTATTTACAGTCACGCATCATTATTTAAAAACAGTGCGGTGGAAAGAAATACACAATAATGTACATCGGAAATTTCCAGGAATTCTCAGGAATTCCACGTCCCCATTCCCAAATCTCCCAAATTAGGCTCCATCAGAGAATTAGAAACACTGATCACTGATGGGTAATGACGTCTGAGGCAGGGGGCCTCGGGTTTACCCAAACACTGGGATGCCAGTTTAGGCTGAGGGTCATTGCCCCACACCAGCCCTAGTAACGTTGGCTGAGGGTACCAGTCCAATGCCCCGCAATGCTGGCATCATCCTGGACCCTAACACACTTACTCAGCTTGAAGTAGAATCATGAGAGTCTGCCCCCCCTCTTCGCTGGTCCCCGGGAGAAGAAAAGAATAGCATTTACCTGTCTCCTAATTTAGTCCTTTGCAAATGTCAACAGGGAAGGGAGGGGACTCTGCGCCTGTCTCAGATCCCCAGTGGAAGCCCACGCTCCACATCCCTTCACCTTGTGTGTCCTGTGGAGGAGGGTGAGCTGGATGCTGCCTGGGATCTCTGCAAGACAGGCGTGGCTCTGGGACAAGCCACACTGTCCTGTTCAGAGTATCCTTTCTTTGGGCTTCCTGGACCCTCAGGAGCTACAGAAAGGTACGGAAGGTCACAAAATGAAGAAAGCAGGGTGGCGGGGGCTGTCTGGTTCTTTGTCTTAGGGACACAGGACGGTTGGTTCAATTATCTGTTGCTGTGATACAACAACGTGCCCCAAACTTCCTGGTTTAAAGCAAGAGTGTTTTAGTTGAATCATAGCCCTGCAGGATTACTACAAGGATGAGCTGACTCCTGGGGTGCGGCGTCTATGGATGTTTCTTTCCCAGGTAGGAGGACCATTGGGTTGCAGCCAGCTGGAAAGGCTCCCTTCAGATAGCTGGATTCCTAGTAGTTGTCGCCTTGGGAATCTCAGGGCCCTCTCCCTGTGCCCTGGGCTCTCCACAGGGGTGGGAGCAGGGTCTTTGCTGAAACCACAGCGGAGGGAAGGTTAGCACAGATCTGTTCAGATGGTGGGTCAGCCTCACTGGAATTCAAAGGGGGAGCTACTAGCAGGGGTGATGGGCCCTTCGGGACAAAAAGGAAAAAGAGCTGGGTATGGCGGCTCACTCTTGCAGTGGCTGAGAGAGGAAGATCTCTGTGAATTTGAAGTCGGCGGTGTGGGCTATAGAGTGTGTTCCGGGTCAGCTGGGGCTAGAGAGAGACTGAGTAACAAACAACGGAGGAAAAGAAGGAGGTGCCTTTGGTTTGGAGTATTTGCCAGTTTCTATGGTATAAATTCTCTTATCAAAGCTCATTCCAAAGGCAGAGATTCGGAGGGTCAGGAGTTCAAGGCCAGCCTTGGCTACACAGTGAATTGGAGGCAAACTTAAGCTACATGAGACCCTGTCTCAAAAACAACAGGGGCCACGTGGTGGTGGTGGTGGTAGTGGTGGCGCAGGCCTTTAATCCCAGCACTCAGGAAGCAGAGGCAGGCGGATCTCTGTAGGTTCAAGGCCAGGCTGGTCTACAAAGTAAGTTCCAGGACAGGCAGGGCTACACAGAGAAACCCTGTCTCCAAAAATAAAAACAAAAACAACACAAAAGACTCATTGTGAGCTACCAATTCATTATCAGTCAGCCCATAAAATTCCTTCAGATTTACCAATTGGCTCTGGCCAGTTGGTACCAGCCAGCCAGCCACAGCTCACCAGGCTGCCAGGCCTTCCGAAGACCCAGGCGGGAATTGCCCCAAGACTCCTGCCCCAGTCTTAGTTAAAGCAGGACATAAAAGCTAGCTCAGAGTCACGTGAGACGGGAGCATGTAGAGCGGTGACTAGGTGTGCTTCGTGAGAACCCATCAATGTAGCAGATTTCCACACACAACAGAACCAGTGACAGCATGTCATAATATTACCACGTGTCAGCCTGACGGGGCGAGAGCTCCCATTTTGAAAATAATGACCCTGGGGTCAGGCAGGGTGGCAGAGCACGTGTGAGCCAGGAGGGGAGGGACACCGTACTTTCAGATGGCACTACGGAACCCAAGGGGGACAGGGAACATCCACGTTTGTTGAATGAGTGGGAACCATGACCACATGCACGCACACACGCACGCAAGCACGCGCCGCAGCAGACAAGCGCGGGGGATTAAGAACTGACTCACACCAACTGAGGATTAACAGTGATAAATGAAACACAGCATCGGTTGAGCACTTGCTGTGTGCAGGAGACTGATAAGACGTCTGCGCACATTATGTGGTCTAATCCTTACAACCCTGTGTAAGACAGTAACCCATAAGGCAGTGGTTCTCAACCTTCCTGACGCTGCGACCCTTTAATACACTTCCTCATGTTGTGGTGACCCCCCAACTATAACATTATTTCATTGCTATCTGGTAACTATAATTTTGCTACTGTTTTGGATCATAATGTAAATATCTGATCTGTAGGAGATCGGATATTTGACACACACACCCCCTAGGGGTCACAGCCCGCAGATTGAGAACCACTGCCATAGGGACCTAGGCACAGAGAAGTTACCAGACTCTCAGGGTCACACAGCTAAAACAGAGTGGAGCCAAGATTTGAACTCCAAACTGCCTGGGTTTTGTTTTTTGTTTGTTTGTTTTGTTTTGTTTTGTTTTTGTTTTTCTTATTTGTTTGTTTATCTGCCTGTCTATTCTTTTTTTTTTTTTTGCATATTTTTGAGGCATCGCCTCATGTAGTTCAGGCTGGCCTCAAACTTGCTGTATAGCCAAGGATGACTTTGAACTTCTGTTCCTCCTGCCTCCACCTCCCAAGTGCTGGGATGACAGACACGCACCGTCTTGCTCAGTTTATGAAGTGCTGGGGATGGACTCAGGGCTTTGTGCATGTCACACAAGGACTCTACCAACTGACGTGGAATCCAGAGGCGCTGACAGACTGCCCAAGGCCCGTGGCCCAGAGTGGGCTAAGAATAATACTCAAAAAAAAAAATTTTCGAAGACGTGTAATAAAGCTGGTGTGGTGGTGTACACCTGTAATCCCAGCATTGGGAGGTGAAGGCAAAGAGCATTTAGAGTTCAAGGCCAGCCTCAGCTACACAGCAAGTTTGAGGCCAACCTGGGCTACATGAAACCCTGCCTTAAACAAAACAAAGCAAAGACTTGTAAGAGGGTCAGGATTCTGTCAGCATGTGATACCCAGAGAGTTGGTACTAGCTGGGAGAACACCAGTGAAATTCAGAGTGACAGATGGGTTACAGGCACCCACTTAACACTGAGGCTGAGGCCGACACCCTAGCGTCCCTAGCCCTTGCCAGGGACCATGAAGTTTCCCCAACGCCTGTGACCTGCTGGCGTCCTGTTGGTCTGCAAACTGGAAGGGTCAAGTGTAAAGAAGAGCCAGCCGCCTTCTCCCCTCCCTCTGTAGCCATGCACCTCTCACTGACTCCGGCCTCTTCTCTGCCATGTGTGGGCAGGCTGGGCATTGCCAGGAGCCAGGTGCCGGCTGCACCGAGAGGCAATTTATGAACTGTGGGTATTTTGTCTGTTTACTTGAAAGCACAAAAATTTGTCACTTGTGTGGGTAATTTGCTACTAATTACGAGCTTACAATCTGCAGATAGGAAAATCAGGGCCAACGTGCGCTTCTTGAGGAACAGGGAAATTACCCCAAGTACCGTGTAATTATACACTTAGCGGGCACAGCACTCCCAACCCTCACCCTTCCCACATGGGCTGACGGTGCAGGGTGAGTTTGCACACACGCCCACAGAGACTCCTTCCCCGGGAGGGGAGGGCTCGCCTGCTGTGAAGCCTGGGAGCCACACTCTCCGCATCCCTTCCAGACAGAGGTGCGGTAGGTCTTGGGCGCCTCCCTCAGGTGTCACAGACTTGCAGTCTAGACCTCAAGATGCCCTCAGTCTGACAGAGGAGATGTGGTTCTGGCCTCTTGGGACCCCACTGTGACTGGTGGAACTGACACCAGCCTTCCAGGAGTCCCTAATAGGATCATACCACACTGTTGCGGACTCCGTGGAGTTGTGGGTCTGATGGAGGAGGGATGGGGGGGGGGGCGGGGAGGCTGGGGGGGATGTTACAAGGGGGGAGCTCATTGATGAAAAAGGTCCTACCTTTGACAGCCCCAGGTTCCAGGAGACAAACCCACCCAAGGTGCCCTTTGGGCGGAGCCTCCCCACATACAGCACCCCTCGGTTGGATAGGAAGCTGGTGCCCTGGTCTCTGGCTGTCTCCTGAGTATCTTTCTCCCCACGTAAAATGGACAACTTGACCATGCAAACTGAAGGTGGGTGCGCCATCCCCTCAAACCTGTTACGGGAGGCACGTCCCTATGTTAAGTGACTTTTCTCATCGCGGAGATAAAATACCGGACGAGGGTTTCTTTCGGTTCCGTGTGAAGGAACATGGTCGCAGGGAAGGCGTGGCGGCAGGTGTGGGAGACCTCTGTTTACATTGCATCGGCCATCAGGAAAAAGGGAGAGAACAGAAGTGGGGTTCTGTTCGAAAGCCTCAGGATCTGCCCACAGTGACCCACTTCCTCCAGCCGGGCGGGCCCCACTGCCCAAAGGTTCCACAGCCTTCACAAACCGCGCCACCATCTGGAGGCTAATTAAACACACGGGCCTATGGAGGGCATTTTTCCCTCCAACCACGGCTGCTTCCAAAGCCCACCTGCTGTGGGTTGACTCTGGACTGTTCTTAAGGCTCATAGACAAGAGCCTGGGCCTCTCTGGAGGCAGTGGAACCTTCAGGAGGTGGGATCTATTTCAAGGCCTCCAGCTAGAATGCTCAGCAGTTAAGAGCACTGGCTGTTCTTCCAGAGGATCCAGGTTCAATTCCCAACACCCACAGGACAGATCACAGCTGTCTATAACTATAGTTCCAGAGGATCTGACACCCTAACACAGATGTACATGCAAGCAAAACACCAATGCACATGAGATTAAATAAATAAATAAATAATAAATAAATAAATAATAAATAAACCAGGCGGTGGTGGTGCATGCCTTTAACCCCAGCACGGGGAAGCAGAGGCAGTTGGATCTCTGTGAGTTCAAGGCCAGCCTGGTCTGCAGAGCAAGCTCCAGGACAGGCTCCAAAGCTACACAGAGAAACCCTGTCTTGAAAAAAAAAAAAAAAAGAAACAAAATAAAACAAAAGGCCTCCAGTTGCTGGGGACACACTGTAGACGGGGATAGTGGAACCCCATCCCCTTCTGGCACTGTTTATTTTCTGGCTGCCATGAAGTGATCAGCTTTTTCTACCATGTACACTCTGGAGCCAGCCACCTGCAAGCCACAAACTGCCACCCTAAGTGAAGCTATTCTATTTTTACATTTAAAATTCTTTTAGATTAATTTATTTTATTATTGTATGTATATGGGTGTTTTGCTTGCGTGTATGTATGAGTACCACATGGATGCCTGATACCTACAGAAGCCAGAAAAGAGCATCTGATTCCCTGGAACTGGAGTTACAGAGTTTCTGTGTGGATGCTGAGAATCAAACTCAGGTCCTCTGCAGCCAGTGCTCTTAAACACTGAGCCAACTCCCTAGACCCTTTTCTTACTTTTGATGCAAAGTCTTACTATATAGTTGGACCTCAGTATGTAGCTCAGGTTGAAGACACTATTGCAGCAATCCTCCTGCCTCAGCCTCTCTAGAGCTGGGATTACAAGCCTGGATCACCATATCAGATTTTCTTTCTTTCTTTTCTTAAAAAAATTGTAAAATTTGTGGGGTGGCAGTAGCACACGCCTTTGATTCCAGCACTCGGGAGGCAGAGCCAGGTGGATCTACAGAGCAAGATCCAGGACAGGCACCAAAACTACACAGAGAAACCGTGTCTCAAAAAACCAAAAAAAAAAAAAAGTAAAATTTATAAGCTAGTTGGTAGTGACACATCCCAGCACTTGGGAGGCAGAGGCAGGAGGATCTGAGTTTGAGGCCAGCCTGGTCTACAGAGCCTGTTCCAGGACATCCAGGGATACACAGAGAAACCTTGTTTCAAAAACAAACAAAATTAAAAAAAAAATTTTAAATTTATTTTGGCAGTGTGTGTGTGTGTGTGTGTGTGTGTGTGTGTGTGTGTGTGTGTGTGTGTGAATGATGTTGAGGGTGGGGCAAGCATGTGCCAAAGCACATGTGTAGAAGCCAGAGGACAGCTTTGTGGCTTAGGTTTTCTCCTTTCTCCTTTGTTTGGGTCCTAGGAGTTTAACTCAGACCATTCTCCTCGCACAGCAAGTACTCGATGCTAAGCCATCCCACTAGCCCTCTTTGTTTATTTTGGGTTTGTTATTTTCTGTTTGAAACAAGACTTCATGTAGCCCAGGATGGCCCCAAACTATGTAGTAGAGGATAACCTTGAAGTTCTGGTCCTCTTGAGTGCTGGGATCATAGGCATGTGCCACCACACCCAGGTTCTGGCAGTGGGGACATGGAATCCACGGCTTTCCGCTTAGGCAGGCACTCTACCAACCAAGCTACATCTCCAGGTCTCCGCTTCCCTCTTTCTACATTGATTTATCTCCAGTGTTTTGGTACAGTGACAGAGGTCTGTCTAACACACTCTGTGGAGATGCCAGGACCCTCTCCACCTGTATTCCGAGTCTGTCCAGCTGTCCCCCACGGCAGGGCAATGTGTTAGATGATTCTAGAAGTCCCTGTCTTCTCTTCCAGATCCCCTTTATTTGCTTCTTAAATCATTCATGACTTGCAATAAAGGCCTCCCTGGCCCCCTCCCAGCCCCCCTGCAGAAAATATTATTTAACAGAAAGGTGACAGTTATGTAATTTAGTCTCGGTCTCCATTATTGATGAATTTGACCATGAAATATTTAGGCGCCTCTGTGTTCTGCCTCTCAGGGTCTGGTGGGAACAATGTCACATTCCACTCCATCCCCATGGAGGAGGAAGGCTCTCCCTCTCCCACTCGTGACTGCACCCCACCTCTCCTCACAAAGCCCTTCTACCCCCCCTTAGGCCTCTACTCAGCTCTAGTGTCAAGGGTTGTCTTGGCACCAGCAGCCAAGTGGCCAGAGTCCAAGAAGGAGCCTGTGAACTGAAGGCAGAGTGGGCGAGTATAATGCCAACTAACGAATTCTCTACCCACCCCGTAAAGGAGACAGGAGGAGAATTCCTTTGCATTTGAGAAAATGGAGGCTCAAGAGAGATTGAGACAGCTTCTCGGGGTCACCCAGCTAGCCCACAGTGGGCCTGTACTGGATCACACCTTTAGTTTTTAAGCCTCCATCTTCTCTACTCTGTGTGACACATACATTCAGTGACTCCTAGACCAGTGCTCTTTCTGTCTGGGATCATAGTCCTGAGCTGGGAATTCTGGGAAAGGTGGAGAAAAGAGAGGCCGAGTTTGTTGTCAAAGAATTTCCAGCCTGATGGGGGAGGTGGTGTCCTGAGCAGCTGCTTTAACTAGCAGGAAGATGCAGCCAATTCTGCCAGCCCAAGTGGCAGTTAAGCTGCAGTGGAGAAACAGGCCTGGCCATCTCTTTCCTGCCATGGGAGCGAGAAGGAAAGACTTTTGATCTTTTGACTTGGCACGGCACCCAGGCTGCCCTGTAGCTCCTTGGGAATGGGGACAGGCCCCCCAAAAAGTCACCAGCAAGATCTTTTTCCTCCCAGCTCTGCAGGCCAACTGTCTGTCTGTCCGTCTATGCCTGGCTGGGGCATGATTGATGAGCAACTCTGATGTGATGTTAAAATATGCATTAGGCTAATTACATGCTAATTAGACAGACGAGGCCATTAGGGCTGCTTGGGGGCCCATCTGTGCTCTGGTGTGTCCCAGTGTGCTGACAGAGCTGGGGTCTGCTGACACTGGAGACCCAGGCTGCCAGGGGGATGGGCAAGGTGACCTTTGAGCAAGCTGCGGGGATGCCAGGCCAAGCAGGGTTGGTGGGTGGAATGTGAAGCCATTTTAAAGCCAGGGACTGCTTACTTTCTTGCCCTCTCCTCCCTCTCTTTTTTTTCAGGGAGAGAAGGATGCTGACAGGGCCTCTCTATGTAGCTTAGACTGGTCTTGAACTCACTACAGCTGGCTTCGGACTTGGGATCCTCCCTGTGTGTGTGTGTGTGTGTGTGTGTGTGTGTGTGTGTGTGTGTCGGGACTGCAGGCATGTGCTACCACGCCTGCCTTGCAGAGCAGAGCTTTTGAATGTAAGTTTTTAAATGATGATAGTAAGATCCCTGTGGTCAGGGGGCAAGCAAGCAGAGGAGTTTCCCCAAAACCCTTGGGGTAGGGGAAGGAGTGGATTTGAGTTTCCAGTGATGGATAAGAAGCCCTGGGTTCCTGTCACTCTCTCAGATGTCCCCTGCCAATCTGAGGCCAACCTGCCCTCCCCCACCAGGCTCCCATATGGGGAGCAGGGAGGAGGCTGAGAGCTAATGCTGTCCCCACACCTCACACCAAAGTCTGCTGTGGGAGCCCAGAGCTCTGGGGGAGACCACCGTCCTGTCCCTGCAGGAGAGAGGTTTCTGTCAGGGCCGGGGACACACTCGTTTCATTGTCTGGTGCCTTGTGTGTAAATATTTCATATCCCCATTGAATATTTTGGGATGATTATGAATTCTTGATGCGGTAAGAACTTGGTATGTATGAGACGTGGGCAGCCAGTGGGAAGGAGACACAGGGGGAAGCTATCAGGTTGCCATTCCACACTGGAGCACCACGCACCTCGCTCTCCACACTACCTCCATTGCATCCCACCAGCGCAGCATCCAGGCCCATCCACGAGATGTACCAGACACACCCCCATCTAGCTGCGCTCTGTTATATAGTTACCACTGCCGCCTTCACCATCTCCGGTCCACACACGGCCATTCCTAGAGGAGGTCCATGGTCAGTATCTCATGGGAGGTCATTGGGCAGGGGTCATGACCTGGTCTGGTGATATTTCATTTGTGCTGAAATGTGATATTTTATTTGTATGTTAATAAATAAAGTTTGCCTGCAGATCAGAGGTCATAGCCAGCCATTAAACAGAAGTCAGACGGTGGTGGCACACGCCCTTAATCCCGATCACATGGCAGGCAGAGTCTCTGTGTGGTCAAGGACACAGCCAAGCGTGGTGACACACGCCTTTAATCCCAGTACCAACCATAGAGACCTGGAGGTCTGTATAGACAGAGAGTGACGAGGAAGTGATGTGGCTGGGCTAAGAGCCAATGAGAAGGCAGAACGGGAAGGCAATAAGGGTGCAGGTTAGACAGGAAGAAGCTCTCTTGGGAAGCTACGGCGAGGTGGTGAGCTAAAGTTAGTTGGTGGCTATTGCTCTGATCTCTATGGCTTTCACCCCTGTATTTGGCTCTGTTTCTTATTTAATAAGATTGTTTAGAAATTCATCTACAAGGGGCAACCACTATCCCAAGGCCACATGGAGCCAAAGTGACCCCTATGCTGGAACAAGCTCTCTGCTTGTGCAAATCAGTTTGATTATTAAGTAAACTGTCTGTCCATTAGGGGAAAGGAAGAAACATGGGCACAGAGGAATCAAGGTTGACCCCGTGCTGAGAACCTGATGTCTGGAGCACATGATTGTGTTCTGTTGACCTGGGAGTCTATGAGAAAGTTTTCTAATCCTGTCACTGTTCATGTTACTGTGATCAAATACCAGATGAGAAGTGACCGAAACAAGGCTTTCAGGTTAAGGGGCTGTAGTCACACACACACACACACACACACACACACACACGCACGCACACGCACGCACACGCACACATATACATACGAAAATAAAAACAGGAGCTTGATTGGCAGGTGCCTATAGACCCTATAGACCCTGAGTAGATGGAATCTGGACCCACCTTTTTTCCTTTCTTTTTTTTTTTTCCAGTTTTTTTTTTCTTTTCTTTTCTTTTTTTTTCTTTTTTGAGACAGGGTTTCTTTGTGTAATAGCCCTGGCTGTCCTGGAACTCACTCTGTAGACCAGGATGGCCTTGAACTCACAGAGATCCGCCTGCCTCTGCCTCCCGAGTGCT
>CABHPR010158037.1:4417-16423 GCA_902168415.1 Peromyscus melanophrys | reverse complement strand
CTCCCGAGTGCTGGGATTAAAGGAGTGCGCCACCACTGCCTGGCTTTTCTTTTCTTTTCTTTTTATTTTTTTAAAGATTTTATTTATCTATTATGTATACAGTGTTCTGCCTGCATGTATGCCTGCAGGCCAGAAGAGGGCATCAGTTCTCACTACAGATGGTTGTGAGCCACCATGTGGTTGCTGGGAATTGAACTCAGGACCTCTGGAAGACCAATCAGTACTCTTAACTTCTGAGCCATCTCTCCAGCCCCTCTTTTCTTTTTTAAAGTATTTATTATTTCTATTTTGTGTGTGTGGATGCATGTACATGTACCAAGTATGTGCCTGGTTCCCACAGGGCTCAGAAAAAGGCATCATATCCCCAGAACTGGAATTACAGACAGTTCTGAGCTGCCATGTGGGTGCTGAGAACTGATCCAGGTCCTCTGCAAGAGCAACCAGTGCTCTTAACTGCTGAGCCATCTCTCCAGCCCTGAGGTCCCACCTTCCCACCTACCCAAGAGTTACCCTCGTGGCCTGTTTCAACATTCAGATTTTTTTTCTTGAAGTGTTTTGTTTTGTTTTGCTTTTATCCAGAATCTCATGTAGGTGGCCAAGCTGGCCTGAATTTACTACATACTCAAGAGTGACCTTGAACTTCTGCCCCCTTTTCCTCCACCTCTTGAGTGCTGATATTACAGGCAGGCACCACTGTGCCCAGTTTAGGCGATGCTAAAGATTGAACCCAGGGCTGTGTGCATGCCAGGCAAGCACTCTACCAACCAAGCCACACACCCCATTCCCAACATCTGCTTTAGTGGTACACTGGAGGACAGTCAAGGAATAAGGGGGTCTTGTGGGTCCTTTGCATGTGGGGACCAGACTCAGAGTGGGAGAGTGACCTGAGGCCATGCTTCCAGCTGACAGCCGGCCCGTCCCCAAAGCTCTGTACTTTGAGCCTGGTCTCATTACCAGTAGCAAAGAGTCTTTCTGGTGTCCGGGAGCACACAGGGTGTCCTCATCGTCCCCCCACCCACCTAAAGACAAGCCAGAGCTTCTCAGAATGATACTCACATGGTCCCAGTGATGCCCACATGGCCCTAAGTCAGGCAAAAAGGGTCTAGATGAGGTGTCCTTCCCCTGTCGGTCTCTGCCCCATAGCCAGGTCCTTCATGCCTTCTCAAGGGCTGGTTTGATTTCAGGCCCTTTTCTGACCTTCGCCCTCCCTTCTCCCTAGAGACGGTGATTGCAGTCACCTTGGGGTATAGAATAACTTCCTGCCTCTGTCTCTATAGTCTAAGGGGACAGACTAGCAGTTTCCTCCCACCAGCCTGAGCTATCTCACCATCCCTTGTCTGACCAGCTGTCTGTCTTATATTCCTCCTGTTTGAGACATCTGGAGTGGCATCCGGTTTCTGATTGGATGCTCTCTGGCAGCTCAGTAGAGTCCCTGAGCCAGGGGAGGGGGAGGGGGCCCCTCCCCTCCATATTTTCCATTTCTCTCTGGGCTCTCTTCCCAGCACGGTCACTTCCGTCACTCACTCAGGTAATGCTCACTTCTTGTGTCCCCTCCATGTACCCACCAGGTCCATGGTTCCCAAACTATGAGCAGAGGTATATGCGCTGGGGCACCATAGCATTGTTAGGTATGTTAAATGTTCACAGAAACACAGCAACCCCTCGGAAGCATCGGGCAGAGTCACGTTCATGGTCAACATTATAACGTGCTGAATTCTTTTGATAATGTTTGTGAAGACAAGTTTCTAAGATTTTAAAATATTGAAAAAAATTTTAATCACGGGCATATGTGTGTGGGAGTTATGTGCACATTTGAGTGCAGACGCCCACAGAGTTCAGAAGAGGGATTGGATCCCTGGGAACTAGAGTTACAGACAGTTGTAAGCCACCCAACATGGGTGCTGGGACATGAACTCGGGTCCTGGGCAAATGTGGTACAGACTCTTAAGAACTGAGTCATCTCAAAAATCTGCATGGAATAGAAAAGGCGGATGGACATGGAGTGGACTATCTAGTGCCAGAGCTTGAGAAACTGTGGCCCTCCTCTCCTACGTGCAATTTCACTTTCTGTGGTACTCAAAAATATTAAGTGTGGGGCTGAGGAGGTGGCTCAGGGGTTAAGAGCATTTACTGCTCTTGCAGAGGACTGAGGTTTGGATTACGGCACCTACATAACTACTTATAACTCCAGTTCTGGGGGTATGATGCCCTCTTCTGGCCTCTGTGGATTCCTGCATACACATGGTACATATAAACTCACACAGGCACACACAGACAGACAGACAGACAGACAGACAGACAGACACACACACACACACACACACACACACAGAAAGTTTTTTAAAAGATATTATTGGAAAATTCTAAAACCAATGCAATTTTAAGTGTTTTTATTATATTGTTATAACTTGCATTTTTAGTTATTATTAATCTCTTACCAGTCCCAATTTATGAATTATACTTTATCATAATTATGTATACAGAGGAAAAACACACAATACATAGATTTTGGGCACTATCTTTGGTTTCAGGTGCCTGCAGAATGTCTTAGAAAAAAACATAAAGTGGCAACAAGATGGCACAGTGGGTGAGGGTGTCTGCTACCAAACCTAATGTCCTGGGTTTGATCCACTGGACCCCTGTGGTAGCAAGGGAGAAGCAACTCCTGCAAGGTGTCCTCTGAACACCCTATGTGAGCCAAGGCAGCTATGTGCACACATGCTAAGTAAATAAATGGCATTGTTAGAAAATGAGATAAAACTGATGTAGTAGTGCATACCTGAAATCCTCGCTCTTGGAAGATAGATTTAGAAATATCAGGAGTTCAAGGTCACTCGCAGCTACATAGGGAATCTGAGGCCAGTTTGGGCTAAATGAGACCCCGTTTCAAAGCAATCAAAAAAAAAAAAAAGATAGGAATAGCCCTTAAGAAGCTCTGAGTCTAAAGGTAAGGGCAGGTCGATGTATTAGCTACCCATTGCTGCATAACAAATGGCCCTATACTTGGATACTTAAAAGCAACCTGTGTTCCTCATGTTAGTTTCTATGTCCAGGGTTTCTCGGTCCTCTGTTCAGAGACTCACACGGTCACACAATCCTGTCAGAATCCGTTTCCTTGCTTGAAGACTTGCTTCCAGGCCAGCAGAAAAGTCATGAGCCTCAAAGAAGGTCTCAGCTCCTCTTTCGGAGTCTTTTCTCTGAGTTAAGTCAGGCTCTCCAAGGGATAGATGCATTTATATATTTTTAAGACAGGGTCTCACGATGTAGCTCTGGCTGTCCTGAAACTCACTAATGTAGACCAGGCTGTCCTGGAACCCACAGAGATCTGCCTGCTCCCCCCCCCCCCCCCCCCCGCGACACACTGCCTTCTGAGGGCTGAGATTAAAGGTGTGAGCCACCACACCTAGTTATTTATTTTTAATTGTGTGCATACACATGGGTGTGTGCATGTATACAACATGTGCACCTCCCTCAGGGGCCTGAGGAGGCCGGAAGAGGACATCGAATCTGCGGCAGTTGGAGTGACAGGTGGTTTCAATCATCGGCATGTGGGTGCCGAGAAAGGAACTTGGATCTTCTCTGAGAGCCTTCTGAGCCACCTTCTTTGACTGATTCAAAGTTGGCTGGTTGTGAACCTTCATTAGAGTCTTCCTGTTTAACATAATCTGCTGACACAATCAGGGAAAAGGTCTCACCATTAATGAGGGGTTCTGCCTGGGCATGACCCCTTGGGGGGCTGCCCTCGAGTGCACCTACCACAGCAGGGATTGTGCAAACACAGGAGGGATGGCTATTTCACAGGCAGAGTCCGAGGTTCTGTGGGACGGGAAGGCCCTCAGGTGGGGTTAGGCGCAGCCTCACAAAGAAGCAATGTTTGAACTGAGATCTGAAGGTCACGGAGGGCTGGGGCCTTGTAGGAAGGCACAGCGAGCCTGGAAGATAGAATGTCCAGTGCAAAGGCTCTGGGGCTGGAGGAAGCTGAGTGAGTTAGAGGGACTTACAGACAGATTTGGCTAACACGTAGAAAGCTGGGGAAGACTTGGAACTGAGAGAGGGAGATGCTTCCCCATCCCAGTTCCTGTTTCCTTCACAGCTCCCAAGCAGCCAGCTATCGCTGCTGTTAATATGAGCATCAGTAAGATCCAGGTGAATGCAGGGAATGAACGGTGGTTACCTCTACAGGAAAGGAGACAGTTCTCTCAGGCTCAGAGGAGTGGCTAAGTAGAACATCTATTAAAACCCATTGAGCTTAGATGTGATTAGCAAAACTTAAGATATGTAAATTAGTGCCTGGTGTGCTGAAGCCTTGGGTTCAATCCCCAACACGTCACAAACTGAGTTTGGCGGTGCAAGATTTTGTAATCCTAGCATGGAGGGGCAAGGATAAGAAGTTCAAGGTCATCCTCAGCTTTATAAGGAGCTTGAGAGAAAACAGGGCTACATGAGACCTTCCCCACCTCTCCCTCCCCCTCTCTCTCCCTCTCCCTCTCTCTTACACACACAGAGATAAGTAAGAGCTAAGTATAGTAAGAGTTGGGTATGTGACCTCACAGATGGAATCCCAACACTTGGGAAGCTGAGGCAGGAGGATTACCACAAGCTCAAGGTAAGCCTACCCAAACTACATAGTAAGTTCAAGGACAGCTAAGGCTGTATAATAAGTGATACCTTGCCTCAAAAAGATATGTGACTGTGTGTAATGAATGGCACACACCTTTAAACCTGGCACTGGGAAGACATAGGGAAGTGGATCTCAATGAGTTCCAGGCCAGTCTGCTCTACATAGTGAGACCCTGTCTCAAAAAAAAAAAAAAAAAGTGATGTGTAAATTATACTTCAATTTTCAATACAGTGCTATTAAATCAAACCAAGGAGTCAGACACACAGGACAGTTCCTTATGTGGTAGCAGCCAGGAGCTGCCAAGGCTGCAGAGCCCTTGTAGCCATGGAGGAAGGACCTGGGTGGTCAAGGGCTGGGTCACTTCTACCAGCACCACATTTTCTGCTCTACAAGTGGTCAGCCACAGGGCAGATCAGAGTTGTGCCACGTCTCCCGGGGCCTTAGAGTCCCGCAGGGACCAACTAGCACCGGCTGTGGTTAATTAATACTGCCAGTAAGAACCTGGGAAGAACTGGCTGGGGACCTGAGATGGCACTTGAAGGAACTAACATTTGAGTGGGTCACTGTCAGATGGCATCAGATACTTCTAGATATCCCCCACAAAACCCTCTCCCCTTCTTGAATACTACTACAAGCGGAGTTTTCAACCAGGTACACAGTTCAGCACAAAGATGAAATGTCACAGCTCTTCCTTGTAGCTGGCCAGCAGCATGCAAGAGGAAATGCATCACGGAACTCCAGACAGGTGTCTTGAAAAGGCCGTACATGCCCTGTCCTCTTTAATACTTAGAACACAGAGGTAATGGCTGGAGCCCCAGCTAGCATCCTGGACCATGAGCATCAGAAGACAAATGAATAAACTAAAATGATCCTGGGTCCTAAGGATTTTAAGTATGAGAGCTCCAGCTGGACATCCACATGGATAAGAAACAACATCTTCGCCGGGCGTTGGTGGCGCATGCCTTTAATCCCAGCACTCGGGAGGCAGAGGCAGGCGGATCTCTGTGAGTTCGAGGCCAGCCTGGGCTACCAAGTGAGCTCCAGGAAAGGCGCAAAGCTACACAGAGAAACCCTGTCTTGAAAAACAAAAAAAAAAAAAAAAAAAAAGAAACATCTTCTTTAAGTTACCATGATGTGGAGTCTCTAGTATTGAAGCCCAAACTAATACCACCTAATAAAACTGAGTAGGGACAGCGGTGTAGCTCAGTAGTAAAGCACTACAAAAAAAAAAAAAAAAAAAAAAAGATAAAAGCAGGTAGAGATGAGTGGCGAGGACCATGTTCCCAAGTACTGAGGAGCAGGTACTTGCACCCCTCTGTCCCCCAACTTCCCCAGCAATGGTTAGGTAGATGGCTCAGGAGAGAAGGAGGGAGCTGGCTGAAACCCATTATGGAGCACTCCTGAGTTGTCTAGACTTAAGATCCCAGATCAGGATTTGGAAGATAGACTGGAGGGGGACCCGGAGAGACAGAGATCCTGCAGGGGATGAGGATCCAGCAGGGTTATGGTGTATTCAGGATGTGGGAGAGGCAGAGCCAATCAGGAGCTGGAAGCCCTTGGAATCACAGGGTGTGTGGGGGCAGATGTGGGGGCCACATTTCTGGATTGAAGTTCTAAGGTAATGGTGGTACCCGATGAAGGTGTAGAGATCAGAGAAGGATAATTCAATCTGCAGAAGAAGACTGACAAATTGAAAAAGACAAATTGAATTAGAATTTCCCGCAAGGGAACCTTGAGGAAGGTGTCCGGGACCCACGGAGAACGGCAGCCAGGAATCCTTTGGGGGAGGAGAACGGATGGAGAGAGTAATGGTTTGGAAGCTGGTGGTTAAAAAGCCTAGGAAGGAAGCCAGGCGTGGTGGCCCACACCTGTGACCCCAGCACTTGGGAGGCAGAGGCGTGTGGATCAGGAGTTGAAGGCCAGCCTGAGTTACAACAGTGAGTCTGGCCTGGGCTACATGAGACGGTCTGAAAAAAGATAAACCAAGGCAGGGAGAAAAATGAACATGCAAACAAGACGCCAAGAGAATGAAGGAGTTCACGGGAGAAGTAAGCAGTGGGTTCAGTGTCAGGGGCGCCAGCAGCTAAGAGAGGAGATGAAGGCGGAGCCCAAAAGGCAGGAGATGAACCTGCCAGCACCTGAAGACAGAGCTTCAGGAAGGCAGGAGTTGGTTGCAAACCGTGGGAGCAGGCCAGACCAGCGCCGCACACCAAAAGTGACATCTCCCCACGGTGGGGGTGGGGCGCCCCCATCTACTCCCGGGAAATTGGCCAATGGGAGCAGTTGAACACAAAGAGCTTGATTCTTTTCATATTAAAGTCCATTTTTAACTTCTTTTGTGGCGTTTAAATGATTTTTTTTTTAATGCCGCTAGTCACACAGTCTCACCTCTTTGACAGAAATCTTTCTAAATTAACTTCTCATTATTTCTCACCCTAACAAAGACTTCTCCATGACAGGTGTTCCTTGACAATGTGCGCACAGGACCGCTCATTTGCAAGTCAGGAGTGTGAGGCCACGTGCGCGCGCACACGCCCACGGCCACGTGTATGCATCAGCGTGCATGTGCGGAGGGTCCAGGCCCCAGCAGGCTAGGTCAGGGCTCTGATGCGTTCGAAAGCGCATCACTTCTTGGCAATGCTTGTCTTGTTCTACATCATTGTTTAATTCCTCCTATCCCCACCAGGCGGTGAGAACCTTGTGGTCAGGGGCAAAGCCTCTGCCCTTTGGGTTTTTGTTTTTCTCCTCCCAACTCACTCAGCAGCGCCCCCTGCAGCTCCGAGCGTGCAGAAGCCCCTGCACTCCCAACGCAGGCAGGGTACTTGGGTGATTTTAGAGCTTCTCACAGACTTAAGGCTGTGAGAAAATGAGAACTCCTTCGGGGTCCCTTGTCACCTGCCTGTGTTTTGTCCCATGTGGTGATATGTTGTGTACCCTAATAAATTTGCCTGAAGATCAGAGGACAGAACAAGCCACTAGATTAAACACAAACCAGGCAGTGGTGGCACACACCTTTAATCCTAGCACTCAGGAGGCAGGGATCCGTCTGGATCTCTGTGAGTTCAAAGCTACCTTGGACTGCATGAGATTGACTCAGTCTAGGAGAGAAACAGAGCCAGGCAGCGGTGGCACATACCTTTAATCCCAATACTTGGGAGTTCACACGGCTTTAATCCCAGCACTAGGAAAGTTGAGACAGGAAATGATATGGGTGGGCGGAGAAAGGTATATAGGGCGTGAGGAGACAGGAACTAAAGTCTTTCAGGTGAGGAGTCCTAGAGGTAAGGCGTGGCTTGTTCCTTTGTCTCTCTGATCTTTCAGTATTTACCCCAATTTCTGGCTCCAGGTTTTTTATGATAAGACCTTCCGAAATTCGAACAAGAGTCCCAGCTCTTCAAGCAGATGGAAGAAAACTAGAAACAGAGGCCGGGAGCCAAACAGCAACCGTGGAGCCTCTACTCAGCTTCAGGAACACTGCCCCGCCCCCCATCCCTTTAGAACCCACATGTATGTCCCCAGGCGATTCACATAGAGGGGAAAGACCAATACCCAGGGGCTGGGTTGTCTTCTGAGTGTAGCAGCCATCCCCATCTTTTTTTTTTTTCTTTTCTTTTTTTTTTTTTTGTTTTTTGTTTTTTGTTTTTTTTCGAGACAGGGTTTCTCTGTGTGGCTTTGTGCCTTTCCTGGAACTCACTTGGTAGTCCAAGCTGACCCCGAACTCACAGAGATCCGCCTGGCTCTGCCTCCCGAGTGCTGGGATTAAAGGCGTGCGCCACCACCGCCTGGCCACCATCCCCATCTTAAAGCACTTTGGCTACCCACAAGAGACCCTCAAATTCTGGTCTGTGGCCTTCCCTCAGCAGCAGGGCTAGCGAGGGAGTTTGTGTCGTTAGGCCGGTATCTGGGGTTCCAACTGGGTCTTCCTATACCTTGTGCATGTACCCTCCCTCCCAGCTGTAATTCAGCCCTTGCTGCATGTGCCCTGGGGTCTTGCTACAGAGTGTGGAAGGTTAATTGAAGTGGGGGCACATTCCATCTATGCAGCTATGGGGAAAGTCCTGCATGTTGGGGTGGGACTTCCTGACGGTGTAGCTGTTTTGGGGTCACCTGTGATCTCATTGTCTCGCCATGCTGAACTGTGGTGCGATTGTTGCTTTGGTCTGTTTGGCTTGGTCACCCCTATCTGTGGTGAGCAGACATTCGTTCCCACCTCCCTTGGAAAAGTTAATGCAACAGTCAGCAGTGGTGAACGAGTGAGGCCCCGGGGTCAATCCAAATAAAACAAAACAACCACACCAGCCTTGCCCCCCCCCATTCCTGCAAGACTTAGGTGTGTAAGCTTGCACCAGCAAGATCCTCATACACCCCTCAATCCACCCAGTCTCTGCCACACTTTCTTCCTTGTAGCCCTCAAGAATGCATTCGTGCAGGACATGTGCCTGCATCCTCCTGCGATGGCCCGAGTGCATAAAACAGCTCGTTTGCAAGTCAGGAGTGAGGCCATCTGCGTACACACACACACACACACACGTGTATATAGACACGCAAGTGCAAAGGGTCAGGCCCCACACTACTTAGTGGTAATGCTTGACTTGTTACAATTGGTTGTTTAACCCATCCCATTGCAGCAGCCGGCGTGCCCTGTGGTCTGGGCAAAGCTTCCCTTCTCACCTCTGTAGTCTCCCAGCACAGTATGAGTTCTCTTCTAGGTCCTCCCAGGGGCAGATGTCCATCAAGGCTTTAGCCCATGGAGTATTATCGCTGCAGTCTATTTCCCAGGGTCCCCCTGCTGTGCTGCAGGTAAGCCATGCATAGAGGAGACTATCCCTCTGGGCAGCTTCCCTGAATTTTGGGGGACCAGCTCCCCATAAGGCCAGGCCTCTTTTATCCCTGTGGTCTGTCCATGAGTAATAAACCTACTTGGTAACTGTGTGTGTGTGTGTGTGTGTGTGTGTGTGTGTGTATGTCCCGACTCAGCTGACTGGCGCACAGACCAGCGGACCATGACCCTCCTTCATTCCCCAACTCTATCTGATGCTTCTCCTCTGGACCCCACAGATTTCAACACCCAACCAAGCTACCTTCCACTCTGAAAATAATGATACAGGATATCTCCCTCACACCTCCACAAAGGATCTCATTAAACTCCCCGAGAACCCCAAGAGGCAGAGCCTCTGATTACTGCACCTCATTTTACAGGGAGAACACTGCTGTATCAGGGCTGGTTTAAAGACTTAGACACCAGCACTAACAAGAGCGGAGGGTGGAGAGATGGAACCAGATGGAAGGACATGGGGTGATGTGGAGAAAGTGGGCGCTGAGCTCATAGGAGCTCATTATCCCAATGCTCTCTGCCCACGTGGGAAATTTTCCTTAATTAAAGGTAAAATTATGAAAAAGAAAGAGTCGTATACTGCTTCAGTAGCTGAGCTCACTCAGTGGATAGTTTCATCTCGCATGGATTAAATGAGATAACGTATATAAAGAATAGAGCAGTTTCTCTACTGGGGATGTGTATATGTATGGCTTAGGGGTATTATGCAAGGCCCAGGTTTCATCCCCAGAACCACAAAAACACAAATAAATAAACTGAATGTGACTGGTTTGCTATTGTGGATGCTGTTATTATTATTACTACTCTACTATGTAAAGCATGTCCCCCTGTCCTGTGCTGTCCAATGCCTCTGTCCAGATCCCAGTGGGCCAGCTCCATTCCAGAGGCAGCCACAGCACCCCAACCTGTCTCCCCTGTCCTGGGGTGCTGCACCAGCACCCATATTCCCCTCCCTTCAGCACTCATCTGGGATCAGCCAGACACAGAAGTGTGGTAGTCACCCACTCCAATTGCCCCAGACATTGGGGTGGAGGCTCCCCTGCCAGCCCAGCCTGCCACTCCCAGCCGCCCACGGCAGAGGGCGGCCTCCCCGACTCTAATTTTAACCCTGAGGAAGGTGCCAATCGTTCATTTTCAAAGCTGTTTCAAAGTGACTCTGATAAGCAAATTGCTGGCAGCCCTGGCGGGTGATTATTCCTGCATTAATCAGGGGGAAATTATGCCAGTTACTGATTAACTAATTACGGCAATCAGATCGGCTGGGAGAGCAGGGCAGAGGGAGCGGGCCAAGGTAAACAACCTGGGGAAGGTGAGGCAGGCTATCTGGCTGGATTCAGAGGGCAGTGACAAGCGACCTCTTCTTGCCCAAATCTCTACTTTCCTATTGCCTACAAGTAGTCCCTGAGGCCACAGCTGGGTGTCCAGGCCACTGAAGGAAGCCGGGCCCAGGCAGGGTGACAGAGGGGTTGTGCTTTTCCAGCCTTTGCAGGGGCGAGGTGTATCCCCATCTACCAGAGAATGTGGGTGATGTGGGTTCTGTGGGCTCCGGCCTTCAGGAGGCCAGGTCTGATGGAGAAGGAAAGGCAGGGGTGGGGTGGGGTGGGCATCTACCCTTCCACAGAGAAGGCTGCAGGCACAATCTGGTATGGTCATTAAGACAGACTCGGAAGCAGGGAAGTAAGAGACAAGGAGAGGGAGGAGTCATGGCCAGAACTTCAGAGCACAGGATCCAGCAATCCACCTGGCCATCTCTGACACCCCTCCTCACTGGCTCCCTCCCTCCTCACATGAGGGAACTGAAGAGAGTGATCTCAGAGGTCTCCACCCCCACAAGCCCAGTGTGCAGAGGCCTCACGGTGCTCCCCAACCCCTTGCGTGCACCTACTGACCTCCTCTCTCTCAGATGGTTGACCTGTATGGCGGTGAAACTCATCCGGGACTGGAGCCTGCTCAACAGCATTCTGACTGCCCACTCAGCCCAACAGATGCCGCTGAATGAGGGGGCTGGCAGGCACTGCAGAAGCCAGGGGACAGGGAGGGAGGGAGGGACAGCCACTTCTCTCCTAGTGGCCTAATTTGGCAAAGCTATGGGGGGAGGGTTTGGTGCTCTCTGACCCCTCAGGAGAGTAGCAGAGACCTGTGGACCACCCCCTCCACAGTTGGTTGTACAGGGTCCCCATGCTCAGGCCTCAGTCTCCCACCTCCCCTAATGCTCCTATTCATGGTGTCCCCTGCTCTTTGGTGGTGGTAGTGGGGGATGTCCAAGCAAGGGAGAGGTGCCCCTACTAAAAGATCCATTTCCAGAGTTTTGTTATCAGCAGCACCCAGCTCTTGTGGCTAGGTAGACTCAGTAGTAGGATGAATTTCACAAACAGGCCTGCTGGGAGCCAAGGGAGTGTGCGTTTAGACCAAATGGGACCTTTGGGGCGGGGCAAGTTGTGAGCTTTGGAGGCAGAATGGGAGGTTCTCATTTGAATGACCTCACAGGTTGGGAAAGTCCTCTTCTTCCTCCCCTCTCCTCCCCTTCCTCCTCTCCTTCCTCCCCTCTCCT
>CABHPR010158036.1:50606-61954 GCA_902168415.1 Peromyscus melanophrys | reverse complement strand
GAAGGAAGGAAGGAAGGAAGGAAGGAAGGAAGGAAGGAAGGAAGGAAGGAAGGAGGGAAGGAAGGAATCTGTCCACATCATAGCCACCCTCGGGAAGCCAAGAACAAGCAGTGGGGCCAGGCTATCAACCCTCAAGGCCCACCTCCTGTGACGTACTTCCTCTAGTGAGGCTCCACCTCCTAAAGGTTCAAGGACATTCCTGAACAGCAATATTAGCTGAGGACCAAATGATCAAACACTGTGGGGGACATTTCACATCGAAACCACAATAGCAAGCTTCTCTGCTACAGCCTTGCAAGGGAGCACAGACCTGCTCCCACCATGCTTTCTGGCTCTTGAAACTAAGAGATAATGGATGCCTTTGGTGGTGGTCACCCAGTTGGGATCAGTTGTTACTGCAGTCATGAGAGACTAAGATACCCCCCCTTTTTTTTCCTCTTGTTTCATGGCAGAGAGGGCATAACAGAGGAAAGATGCTCACCTCATGACAGAGAGGAGAATGGATCAGGAACAAGGTGTATCCTTTGGAAGTACTGTAGACCCTGAACACATGTCCAGTTGAACACTTCCTCCCTGCACAAGGGAGATGCTGCCTACTCTTCCTACATCTGACCTCCTCAGTCCAGGATGCTCTGCATCAGAGTGTAAGGCCAAGCTACTACTTTCTCCAACCAAGCTCCACTTCCTTCCTTTCTCTACCTCTCAATAATGCCATGATATTGGGTTCATCACGGAATTAATCCATTGGTTAGATCAGAGCCCTCAAGATTCAGGATCAGATTGCATCCCCCAAATCCCATCAGCTGCCTTAACACTTGAACCTTTTATGAGAACACTTTAAGGTTATCTGTGCCCTTTGAAGGCCAAGTCCATCCATCCCTACTTCATTCTTATCTTTTCTTGAACTGTCTATCCCCTGATAGAAAACTTTCTGGACCAAAAAGGTCTATTGTAGAGGAACCAGACCCTCCACCTTGCTGGGAGGAGATATACAATTGGCTCATATGGTAAGGAGCTGAAATAGCTCCAAAGCCCCAAGTGGACATTGGATTATAAAAGTGATCAAGTGTCTTATGATAGGTACATAGCCCCTGGCTTGCCATTTCTTGACTTGGCAGAGACCATGAAAGACAGCAACTGAAGTGGGAAGATACAGAACCATTGTACTCAGGCATCCCATGGGTGCCTACAGCAGGAGTCAGTCACAATAAGGAATCCAGGCCAGCACCACATTCTCAAAGACAATGGCATGCTGGGACAGGGGCTCAGTTGCAGAGTGCTACATCCATCGCTGCTCAAACTCTAGTTGCTGTGGAAGTTAAAGACTGGAACCTGAGCTTCACACTCTGGGGATGAACGAAGACATGCTATTAACAGCCAAGATGGAAATGAAAGAGAAAAGGAGAAGCCATTCTAATCAATAATATTATAAATAGCATATGCCACAATACCAATAGAATATTATATCTAACATGTATTCAGTTATTACTTCTCATTTTTAGCATGAATTGTTTTCTTTTTTTAAAAAAAATCCTAGCAATAAGAGCTGGTAATGACTTAGCAGGCAAAGTGCTTGCCAAGTGTCCTAGATAGCTTTAGTCGTTAACCTGACACAGCCTGCAGTCATCTAAGGAGAACCTCAAGTGAGAAATTGCCAGATCAGAATGGCCCATGAGCATATTTATGAGTGCTTGTCTTGGTTATTGATTGATATAGGAAGACAAAGCTCACTGTGGGTGGCACCATCCCTAGGCAGATGGTGCAGGGCTGTGTAAGAAACCACAAGTCTATAGGTGAGCCTAAGGAGAAGCTTCCAGACAGCTTTGCTTCATGGTTCCTGCCTTTGGGTTCCTGGCTTGAGTTTCTGCCCTGATGTCCTTCAGTGGTAGATCCTGACCTGGAAGTGTACAACCAAATAGACCCCTTTTCTCTGTGTTGTTTTGTCTGTTTGCTTGTTTGTTTGTTTGTTTGCTTGCTTGCTTGCTTTTTGTCAGAGTATTTTATTAGAACATCACAGAGGCTTAAAAACCTGAGTTCAGATCTCCAGAACCCATGTGAAAAAGCCAGACATGGTGGAACATGTTTGTAATCCAAGTACTAGGGAGGCAGAGACAAGCAGATTCCTGGGTCTTGTAATCAGAAGGTTTCTCTGGTCCTGCCAGGTGCTGTGGTCAGGACAAATCTCTCCCACCTGGTCCCGCAGCCACTCAGACCAATAAACATACAGAGGCTTATATTAATTACCAATTTTGTGGCCTAAGGCAGGCTTTTTGATAGTTAGCTCTTACATCTTAAATTAACCCATTTCTATCAATCTATGTTTTGCCATGTGTTCCATGGCTTTACTGGTCTGCTGGCATGTTGTTCCTTTGGCATTAACTGGCATCTCTCTCTACTTTCTTCCTGTCTCTCTTCCTGTCTATCCCTTGGATTTCTGCCTGCCTCTAAGCTGCCTTGCCATAGGCCAATCCAGCTTTATTTATCAACCAATCAGAGCAACGCATATTCACAGCATACAGAAAGACATCCCCCAGCAGGGTCTCACTGATCAGTCAGCTTTGCTGAATCAATGAGACCCGAGAGCGAGAGACTGCTTTTATAACATGCTGTAGAATGACTAAGGAAGGTACCTGAAGTTGACTTCTGCTCTCCACATGCGCAAACATGCATACACATATGCACATGTATACATATGTTCCACATGTACATATGAATATGTGCCTATATGTACACACACCAAGAAATATTCCAGCAATGAACATTTAGGAACAACTAAATCAATGGTTCTTTCCCAGTGTCACACTGTGAGCCTACAAACCCTTCATTTAGCAAGGTTAAATATAGTTAAGTTTTACAGAGCTGTTTGTAATCGCTGCTCTTATATGGCTGTTGCATCCATAGTACTACACCCACCACCAGGGAGGCAAGGAGGCTCCTTAAGCCTTGGACAGGAGCAAACAAATAACAACAACCACCACAAAAATAAAAGGCTCAGGAAGTAACCAAAACTCACAAATCTCAGGAGGTTCCTGAAACGTACAAGACTCATAAAGTACCTACCCAAGGCTATATAAGCAGTAACAATTTCTGGGTAGAGGAGACTGTAGCAGGAATCTTTAAAGTTCTTATTAATAAAATCAAACCTGAGGCCAGTTATTGGGGTGAATGCTGGAAGATCAGAGAAGCAGAACAAGCCACAGCTACCTCACCTCGCCAGTTAGTTCCTCAGCGGATCCTGTTTCCTCAGACTGGAAGCTTCTGAGTCCTCATCCAAAATGGATCTCAGCTGAACTATTGCTCAAAAGCCTAAAAGCTTAACCAGCCAAACGCTTCTAGTTTCTGGTCTTCACGCCTTATATATCTTTCTGTTTTTGCCATCACTCCCTGGGATTAAAGGCTCACTTCTTGGGATTAAAGGCTTGTGTCACCATGCCTGGCTGTTCCAATGTGGCCTTGAACTCACAGAGATCCAGAGGGATTTCTACCTCTGAAATGCTAGGATTAAAGGTGTGAGTGCCACCATTTTCTAGCCTTGGTATCTAGTGGCTGTTCTGTCTCTGACCCCAGATAAGTTTATTAGGGTGCACAATATTTTGGGGAACACAATACCACCACAGGAGGCTCTCTGGCCAGCCCAACTATTTTCAAGTCATTCATAGAGTCCCTGGGATGAAGCTCTCATGAGTCATCGCTCATGCTAAGATAAGTTTTCAGTGAAAATGCTGCTTTTTAGTCATCCATGTTCTGGTGAGCAACACTTCACTTATGCTGTGTGTGTAACACTACTAACTGGCTAGGCTAGATATATATACATGGATTCATTCCTTTGGTCTGATATAGGTGCCCTATCGAGAAGAATAAATGCTTGCTCATGTCTCCACCAGGGAAGTTACATAACAGCTGCCTAATTATAGAGAGAATTAATACTGCAAAACTGGCCATTAGCTACACAATCAACATGAAGCCCCAGTAGTATGATGGGTTTGCCCATTTTCAGTGAAAACACCCTGCAGATGGCCCTCTTCCTTCCCTCCTCACTCCTAAAAGAACTGACAAGAGCTGTGAAGGACTTCTGTACTCTTGGCTGACATTCTCCAAGGAAACTATCAGCATGAAGATGCACTGTTTAGACGGTACAACCCTGATGGCCACCGCTGAAGATATCTGACAGTTCCACAACTTAGACAGCATGTACTTTGATGTGACTGCCCAGCTGGTACAGAAGGTGAAGGCAGATGTTAAAAGTCACCTTCTGTGAAGCTATCCTCCCTCAAAACTCTTCAGCTTCATCCTCTATACTCCCTACATTGCAAAAGTTCAAAACCCTTTGTAATCTGATCCCAATTTCTCATCTCCTCCCACCTTCTGCAACACACTATGTCCCCCAATGCTGTAAACCAACCTCCTTCTCCGGGCACAACATTCACAGGTGCCATGGCCTTTGCACCTGCTATTCCTGCTGATCTTCCCCTCAACCAATGCTGATTCAACCTATAAGACTCCATCCAGGGCTGGAGATGTGCCTCAGTAGGCAGAATGTCTGCTTAACATGTGTGAAGCCCTGGGTTTCATTCCCCAACACCATATTAACCAAGAACAGAATCTCAGCACTCTGGAAGTGGAGGCAGGAGGATCAAAAATTCAAGGTCATCCTCAGATGCACAAAGTTTGAGGCCAGTCAGGGATATATGATACCTTGTCTTTAAAAAAATCCCAGTCCAAATAGGATCTCCTCCATGCCTCCATGCTGTCTCATTCTCTGGGTTCCAGTTTTCCAGGATTCATGCTCTAAGCCAGCACTAATGGCTGTTATACAAATTCATTCTGCTATGTTGCAAATTCATTCTTCATGGCTTCCTAAACTGCTTGAGGATAAGAGTACATTCTGTGTTTTCTAATTTCCATAGGAAAGCTTGTGGAAATGAGATTCAGTGCAACACCAGTCAGCAAATACTTTGGAATGAACTGCCCTGGAAGGAATGAATATGTTTCCAGCCACAACGGGCTTCCCTGCCAGTCTCTGTGTCTACAGGTGACACTCACCTCAGCGTTCTTTGTTTTGACACAGACACATTCAGATTTGATGGTGTTTAATGAGTCCCAGTCAACCCACTCATTTGGAAACACTCTAGTTGACCTTGCCATGTGCTTAGCACTAGGGTGGTATGGAGATTTCTAATGCAACTGAAAGATTTGAATTCTAGAACTCACATCAGTGAAAGAATGGATGAAAAGTGATGAATACTTGGGCTGGGAGTGTAGTTCCAGAGTAGAACACTTGGGTTCCATGTCTGGCAACAGAAAGTGTTGTGTGACACTATTCCCAAATCTCTATTCACTCCACATAGGGAATCAACAACATGCCAAAGTAAGGATACCATCAGAGTTCAACTTGGTGACCCAATGAGTTTAACAGAGTTATATACAGGAGTATGGGTGAGAAGTGATTTATAGGAGCATAGATGGCTCAAAGACAGCTGCACACCAAAAAGCCCACCCTGGAAAACTGGAGCACACTTCATCACTTGCAGACAGCTCAACAGATTGGAGGGTGTCTCTGCCAGGCAGCTCAGAAGGTCTGAGCCTCTTCTAGGCAACTAGACTTGTCTGAAGAGTGTATGTCTGCAGTTCTTACTGTTTATATAACTTTGAAGTGGGAGGAATCTAATGAAGCAGGTCAGTTTCAGGTACTTCCTGATGCCATTGAGTTGTTTGCTTCCTGGGTTTTAATGAGCTTCCCTGCAGGATGGAATGTTTCCCCTCCCTGTAGAACATCCTGTGCCTTAAGGAGGTCCTTCCTTATAAGATGGAGGAAATTGTTACCTAATAGATAGACTAGAGGGAGGGAGGTATGGAGAAAGGGAGAAGAACTTGGTATTTAGAAATTCACTTAAAAACTGAGAAGATGATCATAATGGTGTACTACACCTATTATGTAGCAATTTCTTCTGAAGCTCATTAAGAATAAGTTATAAAGAATCAGGACATGCTGAGGGGAGACTTAAAACTCAGGAAGTAAACAATTCAGTGTTTGCAGGAAGTCCCTGAAACCGACCAGATGAATAAGACCTCTGTCTCCCTCTGCTGACATAAGCAGTAAGAACTAATAAGGAGATAGAGACCAGCTGAGTTGCCTGGAAGAGACACTCTCTAACCCACTGACCTGCCTACAAGTAACATGGGTAACACAGTGTACTTTCGGTTTCCAAGGTTCTGAGCTGTCATCCATGCTGGGGTGGACTTTTGGTGATGCAGATGTCTTTGGTCATCCTTGTTCCTCTAACTCCTCACCCACATTCCTGTAAGTAACCCTAAGAAACTCACTAGTCCTCCAAGTTGGACTTGTGGTATCCTTACTTTGGTCTGTTGTTGGTTCCTTATCTGGGGTGAGTAGACATTCATATGCATGTCTCCAGGAATACTGTCACACAACACCTGTACTCCCAGCAGGTAAGCGAGGCGGTAGGGCTCTGCTTTTGATTCCAGTCTGTGGACATTAAGACCTTGTCAAAAAAAGAAAGAGAGAATGAGAGAAGGGGAGACAGGGGGAAGAGACAGAGAGGAGAGAGGGAGAAAGGAGACAAAGGATCAGTGCCTTGAAATTTCTAAGTTCTGGTGTTAATTGATTGTCATCAATTAGGGGAACTTGAGTAAATTTTGAAACGAATGGAAAGGCATACAAGGGGATAGCACAAGAATAGCACGATACAGTGATACTTAGAATGGAA
This sequence comes from Peromyscus melanophrys, assembly GCA_902168415.1. Taxonomy (NCBI): domain Eukaryota; kingdom Metazoa; phylum Chordata; class Mammalia; order Rodentia; family Cricetidae; genus Peromyscus; species Peromyscus melanophrys. The sequence goes on along the minus strand of CABHPR010158036.1, from coordinate 55,226 downwards.
CACAGATGAACAGCAGAGGTTTAAGAGCAGGTTCAGGATGAGTGCTTGGAATCCTAGTATTCTGGGTTTCTTCTAATCATACATCATGGCCGAAATATCCAAAGGTCATTCTTCTGGAACTTTGAAGACCAGCATGAAATAAGGCAATGAAAGAGCTGATGGAAACTTCTTATTGGAGACAACGAAAGTGCCTCCAATAAGAAATTTTCTTCCAGACTGGACAGATGATTCAGGGGTTAAGAGTCTGCATTACTCTTACAGAGGACCAGATTCAGTTCCCAGCACCTACATCAGGAAGCTCACAACCACCTCTAACTCAAGCTCAAGGATCTAACACCCTCTGCTGTCGTCTGAGTGTACTTGCTCTCATATGCATGTACCCACACACATACACACAATTCAAAATAAAACAAATTTTCTCCAAAAACTAAAGAAGAGTCAAGGAGGTAGCTCAGTCAGCAAGATGTTTGCCTTGCTAGCATGAAGACCTGAGTTTGATCCTAAGACCCCACATAAAAAGCTGGGCATGATGGCATGCATGCACATGTAACCTGAGCACTGGAGAAGACAGGCGAATACCTAGGGCTCACTGCTAAAATAAGGGAGATTTCTGAAATCCAGTAAACCACACTTGGCCCATCCTGGAGTAATAGACAAATAACACCTTTCTGCAAATTACTAGTTATCAGTGTGCTAGGGGCATCCCAAATGGAATGTAGCATGTCTTGATGGGAAGACAGGATCCCAGAGCTTCAGTCCTCTCCTCAACAGCCTTACCTCAAATGCTCTGTTTACATTAAGTCAGTCTGAAGTCTCAGAAATAATCACGGACGTTGACGATCATTGAGTTTTTCGTAATTGAGCTTGTTCAACTGGGAAGGTTATACACATCCTGTCCAGCTGGCCCTGTTTGCAACACATGTTCTTCCTGCAAATTCAATAGAAAACCTCTGTTTCCTCCTAACGACAGAAAACAATGTGATTTCCTTCAGTTTGTTTGGGCTGAGTTCCGCCATGACCAAACACAATTCAGTGTTCCTGTGCTTATAATATTTTTTTTCTGTTTTCACCCAATAACTAGTCTCATGGAACTTGCTTGTTGGTCCAGATTTTTTTTATGTTGATTCATGATATTTACTGAGATTCAGTTTCCTGTGACAGAAGAAAACAGAGACAGGGCTCAATACCTGGTTCCAGCCTTAACTTTTGTGATCTCTGCAAGTCACTTGACCTTGACCATGATACCATGATTTTAATTCTCCCTCCTCTATAAAGGAAGGGCCACAAAAGTTCCCATTGGAGGCTGGGAATGTAGGTCAGTTGGCAGAGTGCTTGCCCGGTATCCACCGGGTCCTGGGTTCTATCCCATATGAACACTGTCACAAGGAAGCTCACTCCTCTCTCTCTCTCTCTCTCTCTCTCTCTCTCTCTCTCTCTCTCTCTCTGTCGAGTATGAGTGTGTGAGTGAATTCTGGTAATCCCAGGACTGACACTGTGAGATCAAGGCCATCCTCAGCTATGTAGTCAGTGTGAGGCCAGCAGGGGCTACGTGACTCTCCATTTAAAAAAAAAATTAAAATCTGCATAAATAACCTAGCACAGATAAGTCCTTTGGTAAACACCACTTTTCTTGTTATGGCTTCCAGCCCACGGTTCATTGTGTACACTGTGAGCCTCTTCTGGCATCATTAATAGTGGGAAACCCCTGTGCATCCCCTGGCTTTACTTTCTGACATCATCAATAGTGGGAGAATCCTGTGCTTCTTTCAGCTTTACTTTCAAGTATAACCAGTTAATAACTGAAGAGGAAGTAACGGGCGCTTGGTAAGAGTCTGTATGAGTCCCTCCTTGGCCCCAGCTGATGACTATAAATGATTTGAAAATTAAAAAGCCATTAGGCTATTAAAAATAGCTTCAAAGAACAATCTCGATAAATTATTTTCATGCTTTAAAAAAAAAACTAACTGCAAAGAATATAAATGGTAACAGACCATCTGAAAAGTCAGTAACCAGATATAATGGTCAATTTCTCTAATATTATTGTCTAATTAAGCGATTGGCTTTAGAGAAAATTACATTTAACTGAGTCAGTATATTTTTAAAAGTGATATAGAACCGATTTCTTTTGAGCTAAGGAGATAAAAAATATATATAATGAAACTTGAGTACAAGGAAGAGCAGGTTCTGATTTATGTTTTGGACTAAGTTGGCTGGGTTTTCAGCAAGGAATTCAAGAGCTTAAAAATGGAGCCCAGTCAATGGGATGGACTCAGAACCACAGCCCAAAGCCAGCAAGAGGCAAATCCCCAAGTGTCCCTGTACCCAGGAACAGTCAAGATGTCACCCACAGTCATTGCCTCTCACCCACTGCAATGGGTTCTGGCTGGTTCCCTTGGCTCAGCAGCTTTGGGGACCTTTGGAAGTTCCCATTGCACAAATCAATTCCGAGTCACTGAGAAGGAGACTCCTGTTACTTTCTGTGTGCTGCACGGGTCCATGTTCATGTGTGTGCAGGTGCATGTTTATACATGTATGTGTGCTTGCAGAAGCCAGAAGTCAACCTCAGAGGTCATTCCTCAGGAGCTATTTTTTTTTATATCAATAAGGACTCGTCTTTTGCTGGGTCCTGGGGAATTCCTGATCCAATAGGCTGGCCTAGAGATTCTCCTGACCCCACCTTCCCAGCACTGATGTTACAAGTTCAAGCCTCCACACAGGCTTTTTAAGATGGATTCTGGAGACACAACTCAGGTCCTCTTGATGTAATATGCTTCATTTAATCATATGAATATAGTCACGAGCAACCTGTCATCACCACCACCACCGTGTGTGTGTGTGTGTGTGTGTGTGTGTGTGTGTGTGTGTGTGTATCTGTCTCTCTCTCTTTCTTTCTCTCTGTCTCTGTCTGTCTGTCTCTCTGCCTCTCTCTCTCTCTCTCTCTCTCACACACACACACACACACACACACACACACACACACACACACATCCATACCCCATTCCTCAACAACTTAAATCTCATTGAAAGCCCTGAAGACCCACTAGGCTTTATGAAGATTCCCTTTGCGTGACACATGGTGTAGCTCTTCCTTGAGATCATCACCCCACGCTCTTGAAACACTTCAGGAGAAAAGCGATTACTGTGTCAAGTGTGGCACTTTCTGCAATTCAAAGGCCTTCGAGGCTCTAAGAATTGCACATTGCCTCTGGAGCTAAGGCAACCCCCAGTCCCTGGGAGACTCTGTTAGGATGCAGCGATGGAAACGTAGCAGGAGCCGCTGCCCCATTACCTCAAATACATTTGATCTGCCTGCTGTGCCGCTCATAACAACACATCTCCCTGCATCCATCAGACACCTCATTTCATCACCTCATCAAGAGCACTGGCAGTGATGCCATCCAGGGAGGTAGGAACAGGTTCGTTTTCCCTGCTGATGAAATAATGAAAAGGTAAAAGAAGTGTCAATGAAAATCTGGGGGAGTCCTGGCAGAGTCACCTTATGCTACTTGGGAAATTAGGGCCCCCCTCTTGGGGTTCTTAGACTTATTAATTAAAGAATTTAAAAACAGACTCACATAGAAGCTTGGGGGTGATTTATTAGAGTTTAAAGGAAAACCCCAGAGCAGGTAAGCCGTAAACTTCATAGCTGCCCAGAGGAGGGGAATAGGGAAGAGAAGGGGACGAGTTGTGTCATTTGAGATGAGACAGCACAGAGGCCAACTACAGGGTAACTGGCAGCCATAGGTAGGTGAGGGAGCTTTTACAAAAGAGAGTAAGGAAGCCCAAAGAGTTAGGAAATTTTAAAGCATAAATAGGCTCTGGCCAATATCCAAAGAAAAAGAAAGTTACACCCTTCTGAATTGGGACTGAGAATGATGGCAGACTCGAACCTGTGGCCACTGGTAGAGGCTCACTACGGGGCAGGAATTCTGGGAAGGAAAAGCACATTATCCTAAGGTGAACCTGCCTTTCCGGTGGTGGTCCTGCCTTCCCCAGGACGGTCTCTCAGACAGGTCACTGACCAGCCCGACTGGATTAACTCTTGAGGTTAAAAAAAGAATAATGGCATGTCTCCACCTAGAGCAACCTTTCTAACACTGTGACCCTTCAATACAGTTCCTCATATTGTGGTGACCACCCCAACCATAAAGTTATTTTGTTACCACTTCATAATTGTAATTTTGCTACTGTTATAAATCATAATGTAAATATTTTTGTAGGTAGGGTGGGGAAGGGGGTCATGACCCACAGGTTGAGAACCAGTGAACTAAGCCATCTCCTCCTAGTCCTAGATAAAAACCTGTGGCATGGAACTCAAACTCTCTCAAGCAACAGCAAGACCACTCTACACCCAAATGGGTACAGTTGTCCATGACGGCGAGACTACCCTCTAGAGCAGAAGTAGTCATGTCCTGGAAACCTTCAATCATTGACCATGATGAGTTTCTTCAACACCACCTTGCAGAAGCTACAGGGAAAACAATAATCAGCCAGACCACGTATGATGGCGTGGGAGCCTATGGAAGCCATGAGTGAATGGGTAAGGGGTGGATGAAGTCCTGAGCTAATGTGTATAATAATAATAATAATAATAATAATAATAATAATAATAATAATAAT
>CABHPR010158036.1:25064-50596 GCA_902168415.1 Peromyscus melanophrys | reverse complement strand
ATAATAATAATAATAATAATAATAATAATAATAATAATAATAATAATAATAAATTACAATGTGTATTATTGGCAAAGCCTTTTTCTCAGAAGCATGGCAAAGCCTTCCTCTGGTCCAAGTATGAGAGTTTACAAAGGACTGACCAGTGTGTGCAAAAACTACAGCTTCCCACTCCCAGATGACTGCAACCTGAGACTACTCACCTACACAGACCTCCTACCAAGACTAGCTAATGCCTCCTAGAGATGTACATAATAAATGTCTAGCTTTGAGGGGCTGTCCTAAACACTCAGGTAACATTAAAACACTGCCCATACATACTAAATGTCACCCAAAGACAACGTCACTCCCAGAAAAGTCTGAATGGGACACCTCTAAGGCTGAGGCAGTAGTTTTACCACAAGTTCAAGGCCAGCCTGGGCTTCATAACTAGACCCTAATCCCAAAAAGGGGAAATAGGGACTGGAGATATATCTTAGAGGTTAAGAACACGGAGAGCCTAGGTTCAGTTCCCAGCATGCATATTAGGCTGCTAACAACCACATAAACTTCTAATTCCAGGGGATTCAACAGCTTCTTCTAACCTTCCCAGCACCTGAATTCATGTATGTAAACCCACACAGAGAGAAATACACATAAACAATGTTTAAAAAAAAAAACAGGGCTGAAGAGAGCTCACTCAAAGTGCCTACTATGCTCTTGAGTTTAATCCCAAGAAGACATGTAAGAAACATACACTTGTAATCCCAGCTTTGAGAAAGCAGACCCATGGGGATACCTGGCCAATAAGACTCAGGCAATCAGCAAGCTCCAGGCCAATGAGAGACTCTGTCTCAAAAATGAAGGTGGACAGCCCCTAAGGAACAACACCTGAGGATTGTGCATATACCTTTCCACATATGCGTGTGTACACACACACACACACACACACACACACACACACACACACACTGTTGTGTAGCAATTTCTTCCCAGATTAGAACCTTTCATCTTTGAGGGAAGCTCACTTAGACACAGGATGTTTACACAGAGGTAAAACAACAGGATGGCCTAAGGAGAGGTGAAACACTCTATCCTGCAGGGAAGCTCATTAAGCTCAGGAAGTAATTCAAAGGCCTTCAGGAAGTCCCTGAAACTGAACAAATTCACTAGGCTCCTCCCTCCCCAAGCATATATAAGCAGCCAAGGCTGCTGAGAGTCCCTCTCAGTCAAGATAGACTGCCTAGAAGATTCTCAGACCAACTGAACTGTCTGGAAGACACAGAAAGCAGCCGAGTAGTCTGGAAGAGAATCGGACCAACGGAGTCACCTGACAAGGATACTGTCCTATCTGCTGAGCTGCCTGCAGACTGTTCAGTATGCTATAGGTTGCCAGATTTTGTATCACCCATACTGTGGTGGGTTTTACTGATGGAGCTGCCATTGAGTCATTTCTGCTCCTAAGTAACTTCTCACCTGTATTCCTGTAAGTAACCAAAATAAAACTCATTGGCTCATCAAGTTGGACTTTGATGGTACACTTACTTTAGTTTGTCGTCAGTTCCCTACCTGGGTTTCAGGAATAGTGTCACACAAAACACACACATACACACACACACACACACAAACATACCCCAAATTAAACAAAAAAGGAAACCTCAGAAAAGGTTCTCTGTCAACTAAGACCACATCTATTGATCCCAAAACAAATTGACTTAACTCCCCTGCCTGGGTGCCTCAATTCAGACTGGGTACTGTTCAATGTTATCTCCTAATTACAAGAATGCCACCGGCGCCGCACAAATATTTGCTTTCCTGTTGAAGTGGAGGTACACAGTTTCAGAAGTCTGCACACCCAAAATGAATCTGAAGGGACCCACAGAAGGGGAAGCTGGGGCTCATGGCTTCCCCATGGATTCCCCGTGGGGGCCTGTTCCTCACATAACAGGGTGGGATAATGCAGGGTGCTTCTCTGAAATCTGTGGACATGGGGCTGCAGAAATGGGTCAGAGGCAAAGCGCTTGTTGTATATATAAGCATGAGGACCTGAGTTCGGATCCCCAATCCCCACCTAAAAGTTGAGCATGGTGGCTTGTGCCTATAAACTTAACACTGGGGAGACAGAGACAGAGCTGTCTCTGAAGCTCCCTGGCCAGCCAGTCTAGCCAAATCAGCAAGCTCGCAGTTTAGTGAGAGATCCTATCTCAAAATACAAGGTAGAAGGCTGGTGAGATGCCTCAGTGGATAAAGGGTGTTGCTGACAAACCCTGACATCTGAATTCAATCCCCAGGTTCCATATAGTGGAAGGAACCATCTCCCAGAAGCTAGCCTCTCGAGCTTCACACACATGCTATGGCACATGCACACACCCCCATTAATAAATAAACATAATAAGAATAATTTTAAAATAAGATGGAAATATGAATGAGGAATACATCCCAATATTAACCTCTGGACTCCAAATGCACCCACACAAATATATCAACATACGTTCATGCAAACACTACATAATAAATAAAATCAACAAATACTGTGATGCAATAGATTCTGTTTTCAATGTGTATGTGTGTACACGCGTGTGTGCACACACACTTGCATGTGCATGCAGAGGCACAAGGGTTGATGTCAGGAATCATTCTCAGTTGCTCTTCCACCTTATTCACTGAGGCAGGGTCTCTCAGTCAAACCCAGAGCTCACTGGTATGGCTGGTCTCACTAGTCAGCTTGCTCTGAGGATCCCTTGTCTCCACCTTCTGGAGCTAGACTTACAGGTGAGCCCCTGATATGTAGCAGTTTCCTCTGAGATTGCAAACTTCCATCTTGGAGGGGAGCTCATTAATATGCAGAATGTTAACAGGAAGGGGAAGTGAAACTTTCCATTCTGCAGGGAAACTCCTTCCACTCAGGAAGCAAACAACTCAAAAGCATCAGGAAGTCCCTGAAACTGACCAGATACACTAGGTTCCTCCTTTCCTGAGCATGTCAAAGCAATAAGGACTGCTGAGAATCATTCTCAATCCTATTAAGCTGTCTGGAAGACACAGAGACCAGCCTAGCAATCTCGAAGAGGCTCAGACCAACTGAGTCATCTTGAAAGGACACTTTCCAACCTGTTGAACTACCTGAAGGTTGTGTAGTGTGCTCCAAGTTTCTAGCTTTTTGGTGTGTTGAGGTGGGATTTAGTGATACAGCTGTCTTTTTTTTTTCTTTTTTTTATTAAATTTTTTCATTTATTTTACATACCAACCACAATGTCCCCTCCCTCCTCTCTTCCCATTCCTTCCCCCCCCCCCCCCCCCCCCATCTCCACTACCACCCCATGCACTCCTCCTCTGTTCAGAAAGGGCCAGGCCTCCCTTGAGAGTCAACAAAGCATGGCATATCAAGTTGAGGAAGGACCAAACTCTCCCCCCACACACACCCCCGCCGCATCCAGGCTAGGTGAAGCATCCCAGCATGGGGAATAGGTTCCAAAAAGCCAGCTCATGTACCAGGACTTACTGCTAGGGGCCCCACAAACAGAGCAAGCTACACAACTGTCACCCACATGCAGAGGGCCTAGGTCGGTCCCAGGCAAGCTCCCTAGCTATTGGTCCGTGAGCTCCCATTAGCTCAAGTCAGCTGTCCCTGTGGGTTTCCCCATCATGATCTTGACCCCCACCTCCTTCCTCTTACAATCTTTCCTCCCTCTCTTGAACTGAACTTCCAGAGCTTGGCCCAGTGCTTGGAATACAGCTGTCTTTTAACTATTTCTGCTTCTGTAAGTAACCCTTCACCCATATTCCTGTAAGTACCCACCAAAAAACAAACAAACAAACAACTCATTGAGTCACCAAGTTGGACTTTGATGGTATTCTTACTGTGCTCTGTTGTCAGTTCTGTATCCGGGATGAGTAGGCATGTGTTCAGATCTCACCAGGAACAGTGTGACAGCACAGCCATCATGGCCACCTAGCATTTGTGTGGCTTGCTAGAGCTCTGAACTCCAGTCCTCAAACTTGAAGGGCAAACACTTTAATCACTGGCCCATGTCCCTGGCCCCTTCAATGGGCTCTTTATTTTCTCTCTTTAGATTTAATTTTTAAGTCTCTGTGCATGTGCGTGGGGTGTGTGTGTGTGTGTGTGTGTGTGTGTGTGTGTGTGTGTGTGTGATTATATACACATGAGTGATGGTACCCACAGAGGCCAGAAGAGGGCGTCAGAATTCCCTGGGGCTGGAGTAACAAGCGGCTGTGAGCTGTCCAAGGTGGAAGCTAGGAGCTGAACTTAGGTCCACTGAAAGAACACAAGGGTTCGGAACTGCTGAGCCATCTCTCCAGCCCCTGCAATAGATTCTTGAACCAAACATCCTGTAGATGAGCATCAATACCACATTGATCCTCTGCATTCTGCTCTGGAGTTCTTTCTACTCCTCGTCTCCTGAATTCTTTTGGCAGCTTCCTGTCAAGAGAGTGGGAGACAGACAGACAGACAGACGGATGGAGACAGAGACAGAGAGACATAGGGAGAAGTAAACAATGTCACCCTTCCCCATCTGCTGGTGACACAGGGGAAATAAAAGATACAGAAGGCATCATGTGGTTTAATAACATTCCAGAGTCGGTCTCCCCGCTGACAGGCCTCCTGGCCCCGGGCCAATGAGCTCCATGTTTTTGCCATGCTGAGCCAGGCATAATGGGGTTGGGAGGGAGGATTAAAAGCCCAGGCTGGGAGCAGAGTTGCTCAGTCGGTCTGGCAGCTCTCTTTAGTGTCAAGCTGCAGGAAAAGGACTCAGTCCACCCATGTGTACAGGATTAGAAACCTCCACAAATCCATGCGGAAAAAGAGTGAAAAAAGAGTCAGTTAGGAAATCACTATTCGGCGGCGCAACCGGGACCCTGGCTTGTAGCCGCGTGGTCTCCAGCGTTCCATAGGTTTCCTACTTCAAGAGCTACAGAGATGAATGAGAGACACATTGAGCCTTGGGGGTGTTTTAGGACTGGAAAAATTCCTTCATCCACTTGCAAGCAGAACACACCGTTCTACAGAAGCCTTGGATTGTAAAATTGCTCGGAAGCAGAGTGGGTGAGGAGGGAGAGAAGGAATTCCAAGTGTGAGAAAGCAGAGAGGCCTGAAGACTGAGGAGGTGGCAACTCCAGTGAGTCAAATGCTTATTTCACAAGCATAAGGACCTCAACTCAGATCCCCAGCACCCACATAAAAATGCTGGATATGGGGGAGCCCTGCGGTCATCCCAGTGCTGGAAAGACTGAGGCAGATCTCTGGAGTTTACTGGCCACTTTGGTGAGTTCCTGTCCAGGTTCACAACAAAGGTGAGGGCTGAGGAGGTGGCTCAGTGGTTAACAGCGCTGGCTGCTCCTCCAGAGGACCTAGGTTCAATTCCCAGCACCCACGTTGGGAGAATCACAACCACTTGTAATTCTAGTTCCAAGGGATCAGATGCCCTCTTCTGGCCTCTGTGGGCACTGAAGTATAGATGGTACATACATCACACAAGCAGACCAAAACATACACATACACAAAGTAAATTTTAAAAACAGATGTGACTAACACCTTAGGAACAACTGAGGCCTTGGCCTCATCCCTTGGCCTCCACATGCATGTGCAAATGATACGCATGACCAGACACACATACACACACTCACTCCAGCCAATGTACCGTGACAATGAGCCCATCTCTAACCTTCATGCAGGGTTCTAGTGCTTTGGAAAATTAACAAATCCACCAAGGGAAGCCTCCAACTTGTGAAAATACAGAGGGCAGCCCTGGATTTGAAAAATTCTGTTAATAAAATTGAAACACGGTAGATTAGCTTGGATTCGTATAAAACCACCTCTAGAGACACATTCGGATGGAAGACAGGAAATGATGGCTTATCCTGAAGCTGAGGTGATGACGTTAACAATATCCTGATAAGGAAAATGTCAATGAAAAGTGGCGGTCGGCATGGAACCGGGATGACCCTGATCATCTCTCCCATCCACTGGGAGGGATTCTGAGGCAAGAATGTAATTGACATAATGAAACCATTTGGGGGAGATGGTTTCTAAGAGCAGAACTAGAGGCATTCGGCTGTCATGCTCTGACGATGTTAAAGACAGTCTAACCAAATCCCTCAAAAAAGAAATAGCTTCTCGAGGCCCAAGAGATGACTTGATGAGCAAAGCACCGGTGATGCAAACATAAGGACCTCTGCTCTATCCTCAGCACCCGGTAAGTGCCAGGTGTGGCAGCACTCACCTGTAATCCCGGTGCGGGAGGAGGCAGAGACAGGAGAATCCCCGAAACTTGCTAGCCAGCCAGGCTAGGCATATTGATGAGCCCTGGGTTCGATGAGAGAACCTGTCTCAAAAAAAATAGATACATACAGAGTGATTGAGGAAGATGCCCAATGTCATTAACCTGTGTTAATAGATTCCACATTGTGCACACAGGTGCGCATGTGCATACACACACACACCACACACACACACACACACACACACACACACACACACACACACACACACACTTAGTTCCCATTTGGGTCACTGAGAAATTCTTCCTCTTCACAAGTCAAAACTCATCCCACATTGGCTGAAACAATAAAAAGGAGAAGCACTGTTTGACGGATAGAAGAGTCTAAGGCAGGGATAGCCTCCAAACATGGTAATGTTTTTGAGATACAACTTTATAGGGGCCACATGCCGTGCTAAGAGTCGGAAATGGTGAAGGGATTCCGCCAAGTAAAATCCCAGCTCTAACATTCTTACATATCACCTCTCCTAACTGCCGCACTCCTGACAGACATCTCTAATCAATCCCTGCACTCTCTATGCTACTCCTCCGGATCAACCCTCACACTGTGCCCCCCAGAAAACACGCACTGATTAGAATTGGTTCATGAGTGTCTTAGTCACTTCACTCACTATTGTGATAAAATGTCTGACAAACAAGTCAGGGACGGACAGGCTTACTGTGGCTCACAGTTCAAGGGTACAGTCCACCATGGCGGGGAATGCGTGGGGGTGGGGAACGCGTGGTGGCGGGAGCTCATGGCAGCCTTTTACTTTGCACCTGCAATCAGGAGGCAGATAACAATAGATCTTATTATCCAGCTTATTTTCTCCTTCTGACTCAGTCTGAGACTACAGCTCATGGGATGGTGCCACCCTCCATGAAGGTATAATCTTCCCACCTGAATCAATCTAACCCAGAAACTCCTTCACAATCATGTACGGAGACTTGCTTCCTCGGTAATTCTAGATCCTGTCAGGTTCCCAAGATGAGTCATCACAATCAAGGCTGCCATGAGCAAAACAATCTTCCCTCCTTTTGAGTTTTCCTTTCAGACAGTCACAAAAATAAGAAAAGCAGTTAACATAATCACTAACCGTATTTCACAGAAGAGGAAACAGAGACACAGTGAGATGTTCAAGGTTTTAACAAGTAGCCGTTCTAACTCTTGAGTCTGGATTTGAACTCTGACTTTCTGAGGAACATCATCGTGTGGGTGGACAGCTAAGCACCCAGCTGAATCGTTTTCCATGTCCAAACTTCCCCCTAGAAATACGGGACACAACGGGAAGCTTTTAGAGCAGGGTATGGCTGCATATACACCCATTACATCTGTACTGGGGACGAGGAAAAAGACAGAAAAGTCACTGGACCTTACCTGGCTTCTAGCCTCGCTCTGCATTCAGTGAGACCCTGTCTCAAGAGAATCAGATGAAAGGCAGCGGAGCATGCACACAGCAGCCTCCTATGGCCTCCATGTGTGCGTGCACAGCACACGCACCCATTCACATATAGGTGTACACCACACTCACATACATACACGCACACACACACAAACGATTTTAGAGGAAATTACAGCATCTTCAAAATTGCTTCAGCTTTTTATTCATGCTCAAAGAGAACATCTCCAATGAATTAAATTATAATTGGACAATATGGGGTTTGGACTGGTAATTGTTGTAATTAATTTACCATTGATACATTGCAGGAGTTAATAATAATGGATTCAAAGTGTTTGGAAAGCCACTGAAAATGTAATATGTACAAGACGAATACAATGTCTCCTAATAAGTCTCTCTCATACATTATGTTCCACATTTGCTGTTGTTCACAGTTAAGCTTATCACTGGCATATAAGAGTCAGTACAATCTTTCTCCATAAGTTTTTATGAAACCCCTTTGGGCACCTGTTATGGTTTGAACGTGAAATGTCCCCCATAGATTCACATGTCTTGTTTCGTTTTTTTTTTTAATTAACGTGTATGTGCATATGTGTTTACCTGTGTGGGTTTATGTGTCTCATGTGTGTGCAAGTTGCCTGTGGAGATCAAAAGAGGGCATAGAATTCCCTAGAACTGGGAACTATAAGTGGTTATGAAGTACCTAATGTGGGTGCTGGGAACCAAACCTGGGTCCTCTGCAAGAGCAGTAAGTGCTGTTAACCACGGAGCCTCTTCAGCCCCAGGCTCACGTGTTTGAAGAGTCGGTCCTCAGCTGTGGGTGCTGGTTGGGGGAACTGTGGAAGCTGTGAGAGATGGAAGCTTGCCTGAGGAAGCACGTCACTGGAGGCGGGAACTGAGACGTTACAAGCCGGCCTTACTTCATTTCACTCTCTGCTTACTGACTGCAGATGCACTGTGACCAGGGAGCTGCTGTTCCTGCCACGATGCCTGTCCTGCCTGATGCCCTGTCCTCCCCACCGCCACGGACTGTGAGCCCAATAAACCCTTTCTCCCTTCATTTGCCCTCACTGGGGCGTTTTATCCCCATGATGAGAAAGTAACTAAGATATCAGAACAAATTTTGCAATGGCCCAGTCTCTTTAAGCCTTTTCTCTTGAGCTTGGAGACACACGCTCAGCACAAGGCTTCGGACAGAAGGTCAGGAAGCATCAGCTAGGGTAGCCATGCAGAGATCTAGCAATAAGAATATTGTTCTGATATAAGACAATGCTGGGTCCAAATTTCACATGGGGGACTTTCAACCTCTCTAACCATTAGTTCCTGGTTTTTAAAAAGGTATGTGTGTGCGTGTGTGTGTGTGTGTGTGTGTGTGTGTGTGTGTGTGTACATGTGTGTGTATTTATGTGTGTACATGTGTGTGTTTGTGTGTGTGCATGCACGTGTGCATTTGTGTGTGTACATGTGTGTGTTCGCATATGTGCATGTGTGTGTTTGCATGTGTGCATGCACATGTGTGTGTGTTTGTGTGGGTGTGCATGTGTGTGTGTGTTTTCCTGTCATATACAGATGACATTATTTTGCAGCAATCTTCCTGGCCTCTGACTCTTACATCTTTCTCCCCCTTCTTCTGTGATGTATACTGAGTCCTGTTTGGGAGAGGGTGTGCTGTAGATGTCCCGTTTCAAGCTAAGCACTCCACTGTCTCTTACTCTCTGCTCTTTTACCAGTGAGAGTCTCTCTAAAAAACCACTGTCTAATGCAAAATGTGCCGCCCTCGCCTAGAATGGCTGTTGGAATCTAAAACTAATTATAGTAAACTATGAGTGTTGTGCTTGGTGTCAAAGAAGTACTGATAAATCTCTTAAATAGTCTCTTCATATCATTGCAATGATTCTTCATGCCTTCAAACCCTATGCCACCTAGAAAACTCTTACAGATTATCAAGTTTGGCAGCTGGCAAAAGGTACAGCCTCGTTACCCTCCGGCCCACAGTTTCTGTGTGCTGACGATGAAGAACCACTTCCCAGAAGGTTCAGCCTCAATGATGCTGGTCTTTTCTTCTTAGATGAAAAAGATCTCACCTATTTTCTCTTTCCTTTTTTAAAATATTTTTTTTCAATTCTGGGAATGGAACCCAAGGCTAATGCTCTACCACTGAGCCACACCCCAGCCCCTCACTGGGGGATTCTAGGCAGGTGCTCTACCACTGAACCACTCTTCCAAGCCCTCATTGCAAAATTATAGACTAGAGCTCTATGGCTGATCTACATCACCAGCCATATATATACATGTATCCAGATGGATGGATGGATGGATGGATAGATAGATAGATAGATAGATAGATAGATAGATAGATAGATAGACAGACAGACAATCAGATAGAGATAGACAGAGACAGACAAACAGACAGATACAGACAGACAGATAGATAGATAGATCCTGTCTTAAAATTAAATGTATATAACTTTAATATTATATAATTTATGTATATATTTAATTTAAAACAGGTTCTCACTAAGTTACCCAAACCAACATGAACTCTAAGCCCATACTGGCCTTGAATTTGCAGTCTTCCTTCTGCAGCCTCCCCAAGTACTTGAGCTGTCAGGCCTGGACCACCAGACCCAGCCATTTTCATCAGATTTTATCACATCACATCCTCATCTGTTTTCTGTTGCTATAACAAGATGCCTGAGCTAGATTTGTTTGTGAATCATAGAAATTGATTTGCTCCAGGAGACTCATAGTCTGATAGGGAAAATAAGCATATAATATATGTGGACACAGGTTTGGAGAGACGTCAAGGACTTCAGGAACAGGAGTCTAGTGTAATGCCAAGCTCACATAAAAAGCCGGTTACAGCCTTCTGCTGTGTCTCAAGCTAAGATGTCACCAAACCTAGAGCCAGAAGCTCCCAGGCAGGCAGTTGGAGAGGCATAGTATATTCTATTCCTCTGGCCTCACCAGTAGCTAAGTAGATTCTACACACACACACACACACACACACACACACACACACACACACATGCACTCATGCACACGCAACACAAACACAGGCTGCCTCCTGAGCTGTGGTACACAGTGGCACCCTTCTGAGTGCACAAGCTGTCCCTGTCACCGAAGCCAAGTTTGCTGTGGCGGTGCAAATGTGTTTGGATCCTCTCCCCTCCCTTCTCTCTTCACTCCACCTGGCAAAGACTTAACAGCCTTATTTCACTTGAAATCCATATGCCTCCACTGTTTCTGACCAGGGATGTCGCGAATTACAGCCTGTCTTCTCTAGAACGCAAAAAATAAGCTTATTTCACCTTCCATATCAACGCATCAGCTTCCGTTATCAGAGAGGATGCGCTAGATTGCGTTCTTTGAATTCAAAGATAATTTCTTGGCTTTCTGAAGATTGGATTCCTGATTAAGATACCCACCCCCCTTCTCTTCCTGGGCTGAAGAGAAATGGTTTTATAATCTTACCGTTGAAAGAGATGAGTTGGGGAAGATAGAGTTGTCTCTCTTTCCTGTGGCTTTCAACGTCTTAGGAAGAATCGATAGACACCAAAATAAAGGAGTGGGAACTGGGTTCTTGTACCCCTCCCCACCCTCGGGCCTCTACTGTCCCAAGTACAGGAGGGTCTTTCACAGCCTTTCTCCACAGCTGCCATCAGATGCCATTGAGAAATCAATCCAAATCCCCAAGGGGATAAGATGGGCAGAAAGAAGTTTAAAGGGGATTTTTATAAATTTCATCAATACCAGCACAGAACAGAAGGACAGCTTTATTGATTTAAACATTAAAATAACATGCGCTTTCTTTGCATTTTCCCAGAGGGGATAGCATTGCTTATTTTTTAATCTAGATTGAAATCTCAGAGACTTCCTGCCAGCCCCTTGTGGTGATTACCAAAGATTAGTAATAACATGTCTAATTAGTGTAGAAAGACATAAAAATCAATGGCGGCACCAAGTGTTCCGCTGACTGACAGCGCTCACAGGAGAGCCAGGCTCATCTCCAGAGACAGGGCTAATGTCTGGCATCCACTGCTCTGTGGAAACTCCATTGGTTAGATCACACCTGTCTGAGGAAGCCCAGAGGTTGCCATGAGTTTCTTCCCAAGTTTCCTCGTCACTTTTCTTTAAAAGTCTGATGTCTTTGGTGGAGGAAAGGAAAGAGCAGGGGGAACATGAGTCAAGGCTAAAGAAACGGCCCAGTGGACAGGGTGCTGACCATGCAAGCCTGAAGACCAGAGTTTAAATCCCCAAAACCCGTATACAAAATCAAGCAGGTATAGTAGCCCACCTGTAATCCCAGAACTCAGGCATTAGAGACAGGTGACTCCCCGGAAGATGCTGGCTAACTAGACGAACTGAATTGGTGAGCCCTGTGTTCAGCAATAAGTAAAGAGGGAGAAAGGGAGGGAGGGAGGGAGGAAGGGAAGGAGGGAGGGAGGGAAAAAAAGGAAGGAAGAAGTCTGGTAAAAAGAGAAAGTGAGCTGAGCACCAGCATCCATCTCTCTGCTTCCTGACTATACAACATGATCCTCTGCCTCACACTGCCACCGCCATGCCTTCCCAACCATGATGGACTGAGCCCTCACACCATGATTCAAAATAAACCCTTCCCTGCCATAAGTTACTTTTGACCAGCATTTTGTCACAGCGACTAGAAGAAATAACTAATACAGAGACGTATCGGCATGCCCTTGTTCAGACCAGGAACAATCCTCATATTTTCTGTTTCTTCAAAGAGAAATGCCAGGCCAATAAGATGGTAGGTAAAGGCACTACCACCAAGCCTGATGGCTTCAGTTTAATCCTCAGGACTCATGTGGTGGAAGGAGAGACACACAAGATAAAAAAGAAATAAATGTAATTAAAAGTTTTTAAGAGACAGAAATGTCCCCCCTCACATATCAGCAGGTGCCTTTTGTCCCCAGGATTGAACCAAAGTGTCATCTTCCATTGCTAGACATGCTTAGCACACATTTTCCCATAAGCACCCTCAGTGACCAGCAATTATAAACGTCTTGTCTGTGAAACTGCTATATAGTCTACTCAGTATTTGTAGCATAGTCTTTGACTCTGCATCAAGAACTCTGCCGCTGATTTTTATTAAGCCCTCAGACAGAACACAGCTCAGAGCAAAAAGCACTTGATAAATACTTACTGGAAAATGTGGGTCCATGAATGCTTGCAGAACTCAGTTCTTTCTTCTTGTCTAGTGAGAAGCCAGAAAAATGATGCTGGAATTGCTGCCTCCTCACAGAAGGATGTACAGAATTCCATGGGGAGTGTTCCTGAGTAGTCCAGATTCTCCTTCTTTTCTTAAAGATTTGTGTCTGTGTGTCTGTGTGTACATGCATCCTTGTAGGGGCGCAAGTGAGTGCAGCTGCCTGTGGAGACCAGAAGAGGGTATTGGATCCCCTGAAGCTGGATTTACGAACTGTTATGAGCCATCCTATGTGTGTGGTAGGAACCGAACTCTGGTCTTCTAGGAGAGCAGAATGTACTCCCACATCCTGAGCCATCACTCCTGTGGGTTGCAACCCCACCTAAGGTCATATAACTGAAATTAGGGACAGTAAAAAATGTAGCAAAGCCGGGCGGTGGTGGCGCACGCCTTTAATCCCAGCACTCGGGAGGCAGAGACAGGCGGATCTCTGTGAGTTCGAGGCCAGCCTGGGCTACCAAGTGAGTTCCAGGAAAGGCGCAAAGCTACACAGAGAAACCCTGTCTCGAAAAAACCAAAAAAAAAAAAAAATGTAGCAATAGTAATAGGCTTCCAAATGTACAACAATCAAAAATGGATTCCAAATCAGATGAATAATTAACATGGGCTATTTCCAATAGCTCTCACCTGTGTTGCATCCTGTGTCTCCACTATAGCCTTAGTTCTGGACACACAGCACATGTGCCTTGCACTGAGCATGCCCTCCTGGCACGCAGTGCCAACAAATGCTGTCTGCAACAACTCAGCTCATATTTGAGCCTATTGTGTGTTATGAACCACAGTATTTTTCCTGTGCAAACAATTATGGAAACATGAGGCTTAATTATGAAAAATTAAGACCTTAAACATTTCCTGCTGCCATTCCTCAGAGTGCAAGTATTTAATTAGTATATCTTTGGATTTCACTGTGTGAGAGCACTTGATTTTTAAAAATTGCTGTTTGAGTTACCAACTTGAGTTTCAGAGGGAAAAAAAAATGGTGTCCAATAAGTTTTGGCATTGGATCAGGATAGAATTTTCAACAGTTTTGAAATGACCGTAAACATCCTTCCACCATTTTGTACTATGTATGTATGTGAAGTGGTGTTTTCAGCACGGAGGATTATAAAATCAAAATGTCAATCAGCTCCGAAAAACACCCAAAGATGGTCTACCTCCTGCAGTGTCAAATATTGATCCAAGAAGTAACTCTTTATGTGATGATAAACAAGACCACCCATCTCTCATTAGTGCGCATAGTAGTTTGCATCTTTAACAAATGGGAAAATTACATTTATGCCAAAGAGTCTTCTAAGCAAATTTCTTTGTAATTTATTGTCCATATTCCTATACCTATTTTATCTACCTATCTAGCCTAGATTACTGAGTCTCTTGAACAAAACAGAAAAGTTTAGGAAGCCTTACCCACAGGGATGCACCTAGGATAGTCTACCCTCTTGCAAACGAGACAGAGAAGCAAGAAGTCCATTTGTTTGAAATAGTGTGTTTTTGCATGTGCGTATATGTGTGTAGGTGTATTGGGTGCACATGCACATATATTGCACTTTGTGTATGGAGACCAGGGGTCAACCAAAGGGATTGTTCCTCAGAAGCTCTCAATCTTGTTTTTGGAGGCAGGGTCTCTCACTTTTACCTGGAGCTCACGAATTCAGCTACACTGGCTGGCCATGGAGACCCATAGATCCTCCTGTCTCCACCCCACAACCCCAGCACTGGGATTATAAGCAGCGACCACCACAACAACCTGCTTTTTGACTCTGCTCCTGAGTATTGAACTTAGGTCCCCTTGCTTGTAGTTTGCATGTCTCCAGCTCAGAGAGAGAAGGAAGGAGATCCACAAGTTGCAAGGTGCTAGATACAATCATAAACCAATGTTTTATGCGTACAACACCTTTTGATCATATTCACCCCTCTTCCCTCCCCCACTCACTCCCAGATCCAACCCACATTCCTATTCCCCCTCCCAATTTCCTCCTTTTTTGTTTTTTAAGTAACCCACAGAATTCAACTTGTGCTGTCCCTATATACATGGGTATAAGCCCATCCACGGAAGTATGGTTGACTTCCAAGGGACCACACCCTTTAAAATGGAGTTTTCCTCCTCCAGAGCCATCATCTGTTACTAGCTCTTTAGCTAGGGGTGGGAGTTTGACAGCCCCTCCCTACTCCATGCTGGAAAGCTGACCCACTTGCTCTTGTGCAGGTACCCACAGTTGCTATAAGTTCAGGGATGCACTGGTCCAGAAGACACTGTATGGCCTGGTCCTCTCTGATCCTTGGCCCTTACAATGTTTCCATTCCCTCTTCCATGGTATTTCCAGAGCCTGGAGGAGGGAGAAGATGCGATATAGAGGTCCCATTATGGCTCCACATTACACAGACACTTCTTCTCTGCACTCTGACCAACCGTTGAGTCTCTGCATGAATCCACGGCACAGAGGCGCTTCTGTGAACTGATTTATACAAAGCAAAGGAGACCATAGATGTGACCGAGGAAGGCTGAGGTGGAAAGCTTAACAAGCTCAAGAAACCAAGTGGAATCCCCTCAGCCAAGCTGGTGACTACGGAAATGTGCCTGGCTGGTCCTGGTTTTATTCCCAAGAACCTCTGCAGGCTCTGGATTTGCCCAGCCTGGGAGAGGAAGCGAGAAGGAGTCTCAACAGTGACACCATGTGTCCATGAGGAGGAACAACAGGGTGTAGTCAGGTCTGAAGAGCGGGCATGAAGATTAAACCAGCTCTGTTCAAGGGGCAGTGGTGCTCAGAAAAAGTAAAGGAAGACAGATACCTTTGTCCATTCACGATTTTGACATTTTTACAGTATTAAATGCCAGTCAATGGTTTTGTCAAAAGACCCCAAATGTGGATCAAAGTTAAGTTTGATAGTTTGTTTTAGCAAGAACATCATCGATGTGAAATTGTGCCCATTTCAATGGAACAGGTCAGTAGGAACGTGAAGTCATTGGTAAGCTCAAAGGAGATCACAGGATAAAAGTGTCAACCCTGGAATGTGGGAATATACATCACTCAGTGGTAGAGTGCCTGCCCAGCATGCATGAGGTCCTGAAAGGACCAAGCAGACACAATAACAGGCTGTCAGTCTTCTCCCAGAGATCAGGCCTCAATTTCAGTTTCCTGAGACTGAGCAAGCAGTCTCTGGGAGGGCCATGAACAAAAGGCACAGTCCTTGCAGTAGCTCCCTTTCCGCATGTACTCTGACCGCTCACGGTTCAGCCAGTTGTTTACTGTCTGGGACCCCTCACCATCTCAGAGCTACATGCAGGGGTCAATGTGAATGTGCTAGGCCAGCCCGCCTCCATGGCAGCTCAAGGACAAAGCCTGGGACTTGTCCAGGCCTGCTCCAAAATGATAACTGTAACCCCCAACCAGTAAATTCAAAGGTTACACACGCTCACCCAATCATATGATGCCAAGGCTTGTACCACCCTGCTTGCAGTTTCTCCCTTTAAAAACCCCTCACCCTGAGAGTTCAGGGCCGTCCTCCTCCACCCACTGTGTTGGAGGTTGGACACAGACCAAGCCCGGGCTTGCTTGTTATCAATAAACCCCTGTGTGTTTTGCATTGGATATCAGCTCTGTGGTGGTCTTGCTCGGGGTGGGGGGTCTTGAGACAACAGTCGTAGGTTCAATTCCCAGCAACACACACACACACACACACACACACACACACACACACACACACACACGCATGCATGCACGCACACATGCACGCACAGGTGCAAAAGTGATGGGATAGACTGCTTACCCAGCAAAGTCCTTGCCTCACTACCTGGAGGACCTGAGTTCAAATCCTCAGAACCCATGCCAAAAGCTGGTTATGATGGCACGTACCTGTAACCCCAGTACTGCAGCATGGCAAGATGAGACAGATGGATCCCTGGAGGCTTGCTGACCAGCTAACCTACCTGTGATGTCTGGTTTTAATGGTCAACTTGAGAGTGGCCTGCGAAGAGAGTCTTAGCGAGGGATTGTCTACATCAAGTTGGCTTGTATGCACGTCTATGGGGGGTTGTATTGATTGTATTAATGATATGGGAAGACCTGGCCTGAAAGTGGTTGTCATCATTCACTAGTTTGGGGCCCTGGACTATATGAGAGTAGGGAAAACTGGGAGAACACTAAGCATGCTGGCATTCATCTGCTTCTCTCTCCTCTTGACTGTGGATGTCATGTGACCACTTGTTTTGTTTCCACTTCCTGCCTTGACTTCCTGTAGTGATGGACTGTAACCTGGAAGCATGAGCTAAAATAAACTCTTTCTCCCCTAAGCTGCTTTTTGTCAGGGTATTTTCTTACACCAACGGGAACAGAACCAAAACACTGGCTTACATCACCATGCTTCAAATGAAAGGTGGAAGGTGCCAGAGGGCCAGCCCTAACTTTGTCCTCTCTGACCTCCACACTTGTGCAGTGCACACAATCCTGCACCTACAGGTCTGTAGTATGTACACACACACACACACACACACAGAGAGAGAGAGAGAGAGAGAGAGAGAGAGAGAGAGAGAGAGAGACAGAGACAGAGAGAGACAGAGAGAGACAGAGACAGAGAGACAGAGAGAGGGAGAGAGAGAGATTTGTTTAAGGCTGCCGTGGCAAGGATCGCCACTGTGAACTTGTCCTGTTTTCTCTCTATAATGATTAAGTGCCGCTGAGGGACATAGGTAGACACTGTGTGAATATCATTCACTACGGTTTAGGTCCACTCATCTAGGCATCTGGCTAACTAGTCCTACCAACCTTCCTACACACAATTGCCAGAATTCCATGGTAAGGAACTGCTTCTATTCTCTTCAATTATTCTTTTAGTTACCTACAAGGTATGCCAATATGGATGCCTAGATAGTCTTGAGACTGCTTTGTGTTTTAACCCATTTCAGTCTCACACACACACACACACACACACACACACACACACACACACACACACACAACACACACACATAAACACACACACAGCCATACACCCATAACCTGTTTCCACATCTATATATTCAACCCAGCACTGGATCAAAAATACCATCTAAAATTGCATCTGTGGCGTGGGGTTGTGGCTTATTCTTATAATTCTAAACTCAGAAGGCTGACTCAAAAGGATTGCAAGATCATAGGCCAGCCTGGACTACAGAGTGAGTTCAAGACCAACCTAGAAAGATTAATCTGTCTCAAAAAGTAAAAAGAATCAAGAAAGACAGGTCAGTGTTAGAATGTCTGCCTGGACTCCCCCAGTGAGGGGCTGAGGTGTGGCTCAGTGGTAGAGCTCTCACCTAGAATCCCCCAGTGAGGGGCTGGGGACATAATTCCATCAGTAGAGCACTTAGCTAGTATGTACAAGATTCAGCTTCCAGATGAAGAAGTAATATCTGTACTGTAGGCTCTTGGGCTATATGCCTTACCTAAATTCTCTGATTTAACCCATGCCTTTGAAAAGATCACTGTGGTTAGATGTCAACCAAAGGGAGATGGAAGGAAAGCATTTGTCTCTACGGACACAGACAGAGTGGAAATCTCCCTCTGTTACTGGGTTGATGAATAGGGAAGAGTAAAAAACCCCAGATCTGCTGAACCCATCAGCTTCCTCTTCTGCACTTTCCAGCCCCTGGCAGTCTCTCTCCATTGAAGCAAGGATTGGTGCTTTTAAAGCTGTCTAAAGTGTGCAGCTTGAGATTCCATTTCCTGGCACACAGACAGTTCCCTGTGCTCACCGCCCCTTACAGCACTTCTCCATGGCTCATGCCACCAAGTGCTGTCGCCTGCCTGGAATGCTTCCCCCCAGAAACAAGCCAGCGAAAGGCTCCTGTGGAACAGATGTTTCTGTTTAAGGCTGATGGGAACTGTGGGGACATTTTTTTTCCCTCTCCATCAGTTTCCAAGCTCAAGATGCAGCTGTTTGCCAGTATCACAGGTGGGGTTCTGATGAGGTTTGTGCCTGAACTGAGCGAGAGAGACAAAGACTTGACCAATCCCAGGAGGAAGTTGTTAGCCAATCCAGAGATAAAACAAGCGGTGATGGGCAATTTTAGAACAGTCTGGAAGAAACATGTCTTGTTGCTACCCATAATAGAATTGAAGTAGAGTGAGTCTGTGTGTGTGTGTGTGTGTGTGTGTGTGTGTGTGTGTGTGTGTGTGTGCGCGCGCGCGCACGCGCGCGCACATGCATAGGTTTGTTTGTATACACATACATATGTGCATATAGAGACCAGAGATTAATATCCAGTGTTTTCCTTGATCACTCTCCACGTTGCTTTTTGAACAAGGTCTCTCTCTCTACACCCAGAGCTCACCATTCATCTAAAGCAATGGTTCTCAACCTGTGGATTGTGACCCCTTTGGCTCAAGCAGCTCTTTCACACAGGTCACCTAAGACGACCAGAAAACACGGATAGGTACATTATAATTCATAATAGTAGCAAAATTACAGTTATGAAGTAGCAACAAAAATAATTTTATGGCTGAAGGCTCATCACAACATGAGGAGCTGTGTTAAAGAGTCGCAGCATTAGGAAGGCTGAGAACCACTGATCTAAACTATCTGGCCAGCAAGAGCCAGGGATCCCACCTCAGTCTGCCCGGTGTGGGGACTACAGGCATTCCATGTCTGACTTTGTATGTGAGCACTGGGGATCGGAACTCAGATCCTCAGGCTTGCATGACAAGCACTTCCCTCACTAGCCGTCTCCCCAGCCCCTGAGTTGGAGATACTAAAAAGCATCATGTCCTGGTTGGACCATGAAATGTCTCTCACGTTTGAATGCTTGGTCCCAGCTGCTAGCTGTGTTGGGAGGGTGTAAAATCACTGAAAGGTAGAAGCTAGTTGGAGGAAGTGAGTCACTGAGGACAGGTTTTGAGGTCTGATAGATTCACCCCCACTTCCTTTTGTGTCTCTACCTCTTCTACCCACATGAAAGCAAGCAGTCTCACACTTCCGCTGCCACTCCTTCCCACCATGAGGGACTGTAGCTTCAAAGCATGCATTTTGTCCAGTATTTGGTCAAAGTGAGCAGAAAAGTACCCTTGAGCTAGAAAGATGGCTCAGTGGCTAAGAGCACTTGCTGTGCTTTGAGAGAGGGCTAGGGTTCGAGTCTCGGCACCACCCATGGCTCACAGTCCTCTGTAACTCCAGTTCCAAGGGATCAAATGCCTTGTTAAGGCCCCCACTTACGATACCAGGCATGCCTGTGATACACAGACATACATGCGGGTAAAAACCCATACGCATAAAATAATTAAAGAAAAAAAAAGTAGCCTAGACTCCTAACCAATCGAATTGTTGGTGTGGTGACATTTCTGCTGAGATGTAAATGGTAGGCTGCTGAGTTTTTCATGTGCTATTTTGGTCCCAGAGTTTGGGCTACATGACGTGTGCTGAGGATGCAATCATACATCTCAATCCCTTCCACATTAACCATTGAGCAGGCTGCTCAGCAGCCTGAGGTCATACAGGGAAGTGATCACTCCCACACCCGGGGAAGAACAACAGTCTTTTCAACTCCACTAGAACATTCCATCTGGTGTGTGTGTGTGTGTGTGTGTGTGTGTGTGTGTGTGTGTCTGTCTGTCTGTCTGTCTGTCTGTCGTCTGTCTGTCTATGCTATCTGTGTGTATGCATGTGTGTGTGTGTATGTCTGTGTGTCTTATGTCTTATGTCTGTGTCTATGTACGTCTGTCTCTGTCTGTATGCCTGTGTGTCTGTGTCTGTGTGTATCTGTATGTCTGTGTATGCATGTGTCTGTGTGTCTGTGCATGTGCATGTATGTGTGTCTGTGTGTCTGTATGCATGTGTGTATGTTTCTATGTGTGTGGCTATGTGTGTGACTGTGTGTGTGCCTCTGTGTGTGTGTGTGTGTGTGTGTGTGTTTCTGTGTGTGTATGTGTGCATTCATGTGTGTTCATGTAAATCTGGAGGCCAGAAATCAGCCTTGGGTGTTACCCTTCGGGAGCCATCCACTCTACTTCCTTGAGTCTTTCACTGAGAGCCAAGGCTTGGTGATTGACAATGGCCAGCAAACCTCAGGGATCCTCCTATCTCCAACTTACCCACCCCAGCCCTACGATGACAAGCACACTATTCCCAGGGTTTTACATGGAGTTTGGGGGTGAAACTGGGTTCTCAACTTGTACTGCAAATGATTTACTGACTGAGCTAGTTCCCCAGGACCTCCATCTGGGTTTCTTCTTATTGTGGGTCTTGTCTGATTTGGTTCGGGTTAGGTTGAATTTTTAAGACAAGGTCTTGTGGGACCAGGCTAGTCTGGAATTCACTATGTAGCCTAGGATGGCCTCAAACTCTGAATCCCCTTGCCTCCACATCCCAAATGCTAGGGTTATAGGTGTATGCCACTACTACCAGCTAGAATACTTACAATAAAGTGTTACTGAATCACTCTCACCCAACGGAGTCCACATGGACTCTACAGAAAGCCTGGAATATTTAACCACTTGTGACTTTTCTAATTCAGATTTTATTTCACCCAGGTTTCCACAAGGATCATTATGGAAGCAGCAGACAAATATTTAAGTATAGGTTTCTAATGTGATTTCATGGTGGAAAAATTAAAGACTGAGAAAATTCTTAGCCATTGACTTCAGCATTTCAACAAACTGGAAAAAGATTGTAATTATCCCTTAAATGGAAAGTTCTAGAAACACATCTCTCATTTTATAACAGAAACCCCACAGACTGAGAATCAAATCCATCTGGGGGTAGGGAAAGACGTTGCTTTAAGTTCACTGTGAAATATAACAGCTTAATGAGAGAATGTCTGCTATGAGAGTATTTCCTTAAGGGGAGAGAATGGGCCAGGAGAAAAAAAAAAAAAAGGTTGCTGCATTTACCCAGTGATTAATATGGTCCAGAGCTTTGGTGAATATTCTCAAATTTCCTTCGCATCACAATTCAAAGGTTGGTATTATTATGCAAATTTCATAGATGTGGAAAGTGAGACTCAGAATTTAAATGATCTGCCTAAGATAAAACAGCTAACAGGACTGGAGAAATGGCTCAGCACTCAACAGCCCTTACTGCTCTTGCAGAGGACTTGAGTTTAGTTCTAAGCACCCATGTCCGGCAGCTCACAACGCCAGCTCTAGATAATCTGCTGCCCTCCTCTGGTCACTGTGGGCACTGCACTCAGTGTGCACATACACACACACACACACACACACACACACACACACACACACACATACACACACACTCACTTCTTATCATAAAATAAGTTTTAACAAATAAAGGAATTTTTTGAAAGTATCCAGTAAATACTTCTGAGAGTTTATTAAATATTTCCTTTCTAATCTTGCTTATATGTATAATAGGAAACTGTCTTGAATAAGTAAAAAATAAAACAGAAAGGAAACTAACTATATAAAGTGATATAATGTGTAATAATACAAATACATGATAGTGATGTTTCACAGGGTACTTTACATTAGATACACGAGGAGTCAGTAAGAAGGAAATAAACATTACACATAATATACTTAATAACTACCTTTTCCTATTGCTGTGACAAAATACTCTGACAAAAGCAACCTAAAGGAGAAACAGTTGATTTGGATGACTCCTTAATATGGCCTCTCTAATGATAACATGTCAAGGTCCATCCATATTATGCCATGTGGTAGTATTTCCTTCCTTTTCATGGGGAAGTTGTATTCTATTGTGTGGCTATACCACATTGTATTCAGTTGACGGGAGTTTGAGTTGCATACCTTTGGCATTGTGAAATGAGCATTCATACAATTCTTTGAATATCTGCCTTCAGCCACTTGGGGTTTACACTTAGGAACTGAGTTGCTAAGTCTTGTAGGAATTCTGTCGTCCACTTCTTGAGGATACTTAGTCTGATTCTCAGTAGCTGTTTTCCTTATAATCCTGGAGTATGTCCTTCCAATGCCATTCTGGGGATTAACACTTTAATTAGTCCCCAGGGACCATCTTGCCTTAGGGTTATGTGCACCATGCAGCAACAGGAATAAATATGAAATCTGGCCTGCTAGGCAGTACGTCATTCCTTCTCCATTTTCCATGTATAAATGCTCCACTCAGGACTTCACCTTCAAGCCCAGTGTTGACCACAGGCCATTCATTCTCTTGACCTCTGGTCTCTGTTGCTCTAGAAGCCAGTGTCCTGTTGTTGTGTGACTTTTCCTGCAGAGATAAAAGCAAACATCCATTCACCTTAGTTAGAACACCCATGACCGGACAAAGAGCTATTTCAGCCAGCTCTAGCTAAGGGAACCCACGAGTTTGTTGGGGTTACATACGGGACATTGCACAAGGGGTTGCATACAGGAGCTCGGATGACTGAAAGAAAGCTGTATCTCTGCAAAGCCCGTCAAAGCAAGGGTGACGACTCAAAAATAAATGTATCCCTAGCTCCACGAATGACTGCCAGGCAGTTCTGAGGATGAGAACAGCTCCGTTGCAATTGTAACTGGTTATAGAACCTTGGCGAGAAACCTTGAAAAGCCTGTAAGTTTCCAGCCCTTTTTGAGATTTGTAACGTATCTCTTATTTCTGAGCCTTACATGCCCTCCATCCAGGAACGTTTCTGTTGGGAGGAGAGAGCTATACAACACCTATCGTCTGAATTGTCCAGTCCAGCCACAGTATTGGTGAGCCAGCACAATAAACCAGACGAAGAGTCCACAAGCAGGTGTGGGAGGGGCTGTGATTCTTGGTGTGAACTGTCAACTTGACAGGGTCTAGAATCCTCTGGGAGACTAACTTCCGGGTATGCCCCTGAGGGGGGTTGTCTTTATTGCATTAATTGGGGTGGGAAGACCTTGAAATTGTGGGCGACACCATTCCCTGGCTGGACTGCGTAAGTGAGAAAGAGACCCACCTCCCTCTGCAGCCTGGTTATGGACCAGCTGCTTCAAGATATGGCTGCCTTGACTTCTTTCGCCAGGATGAAGCGTACCCTTGAACTGTGAGCCAAAATAAGCCATTTCTCCCGCGAGTTGCTTTTATTGGGGTATTTAATCACAGCAACAGAAAAGGAAACTAAGACGGACCCCTGGCCCTCATTGGGGAAGTAAAATACGTTGAAGATTTGGGGATTCGGAGTGAGGACTAGAGAGGGTGCAATGGGGGGGTCGAGATAAGTGGAAGAGCAGATCTAGGGTGAGATAAACTAGTGAAAGGAAGGAAGAGGAGGAGACACAGCCAGAGTGACAGGTATTGTCAGCTGGGCCAGAGAAAGATGTGCCAGAATGCTAAGGGGGCTCTGGACTCCAAGACACTGGGGCTTTATAGGGAGTCAGAGCCTCAGAGTGAGGTACACACACACACACACACACACACACACACACACACACACACACCTGCACCTCATTCTAACTAAATTGTGTTAGTGACTCTAAGAAAGTTCCAGCTCCAGTCACTCTTCGAAATTGAAAATAAAAGCGGTAATATGTTTCTGGCGGGAGCAAACATACAGGAGTGTTTTTCATATTATAGCTACAAGAGTTTGGGCACAGATCTTTGTCTTTCACGGTCCCGAGAAGCAAAGGAAGGTGCTGAAATTGAGAAGGGGTTACCCGCATTTATGTATTATCTCAAAGCGGTAGAAAATGAAAAATCCAAAGTTTCATCTTCTTTTGGTTTCCAAGGAGACGGGCGGGCTCGTATTCCAGGATTCTATTTCCCTTTAAATAGGAGGAGCAGGTGCACACTTCCCAGTGTGATGTAAAGAAATGCAGCTCATTGCTCAGACAAGAAGCTTGTGGCTGTGACCATACACCTGACAGAAAGAAGGATTTACGTGGCTCACGGTTCCAGAGAATTTTGGAGCAGAGGTCAAGGCAGCTTCAGTTGTGACAGTGGGAGTGTGTGGCAGAGTTATTCACATCATAGTGGACCAGGAAGTCGCAATGGAGGCAGTAACCAGCAGCCCAGCTCAGCTCGTGGCTCCCCATTTCGTTGATTTTTTTTTCCTTAATCACAGGCACTGGAGAGAGAAAGAGACATCTCAGTGGTTCAGAGTGCTGACTGCTCTTGCAGAAGCTTGGAGTTCAGATCGCAGCACCCACATGAAGTAGTTCACAACCGTCCCTTATTTTAGCTTCAGGGGATCTGACACCCTCTTCTGGCCTCCAAAGGCATCTGCAGCTGGGTACCTCACACACACACACACACACACACACACACACACACACACACACACACACTTTTTTAATCCTTTTCAGAAGTCACAGACAGGTTTGAGAGATGGCTCATGGGGGAAGTACATGCCATGCAAGCAGAAGGACCTGAGCTCACTCTCCAGAACGCACACTTCGAAGGCAAGCATGGTGTCTGCGCTTGCAATGGCAGCCCCGGAAGACTGAAGGTATCAGAGAAGCGGCGAAACATCCCATGAGAATCTCTCTACACAGCTCTCTGTACCCCTCTCCCTTTTACCCTTCATGAGCCAAACAATGAACTGTACAAAAAAACAGCTCCCCTTTTTTCATTCTCGCTCCCTTATGGCCAACAGTTTCTTCTCTTTAAAAAAAATTACTTATTTATTTTACATCCCAAATGCAGTTTCCCCTCCCTCCTTCTCCTCTCATTCCCTCCCCCTACCTCCATTCAAGACTCTCTCTCTCTCTCTCTCTCTCTCTCTCTCTCTCTCTCTCTCTC
>CABHPR010158036.1:0-13750 GCA_902168415.1 Peromyscus melanophrys | reverse complement strand
CTCAGTGGTAGAGCCCCTGCCTAGAATCCCCCAGTGAGGGGCTGGGGGCGTGGCTCAACAGTAAAACACTTGCCTAGAATGCACAAGGCCCTAGGTTCAATTCTCAGAACTGCAACAATGAAAAGAAAAAGAATGAAAAGGCTCCATCCAATGTTTTTACACCCAGATTCACAGCAGCATTATACACAAGAGCCAAAGGGTGGAAGCAACCCAAGCACCACGTGTGGATGAATGGGTGAATACATAGGCAAAAGGCAGTCTATCTGTACACAGATGTAGCATTCCCTCATACAAATGAATGAAATTCTGACGCACTATGCAACATGGGCATGGCTTGCACAGATGCTCCATATAACAGATCGGTCACAAAAGAACAGCCTCCTAACTCTATTTATACAAGCCATCGAGAAATCCATACAGAATGAAAGCCGACATTCCCAGGGACCAGCGGAGAACTGGAAGCCATTGCCAAGTGAACGCCATGTTTCTGTCTGGGGTGATGAAATTTAGAAGTGGATAATGTTTTAGTTGCACAACACTGTACGTGTATCAAATATCAGTGAATCACTTAAAATGGTGTGTTTGACAAATGTTATCTATATTTTACTACAATAAAAAGGCCCGGGGCGGGGGGGGGGGAGTAATCAGAGATCTCTGGACAGTGGCTGTATTTGTTTCTTTTCTTATTACTCTATAAAAATTCATGACAGAAAACAGCTTATGGAGGGAAGACTTTATCATGGGTCACAACATGATGGTACATACAGTCCACCATGATGAGGAAAGCATAGGAACAGGGACGTGCGGCAGCTGGTCACGTGGCATCTGTAGTC
Organism: Peromyscus melanophrys; assembly: GCA_902168415.1. NCBI lineage: Eukaryota > Metazoa > Chordata > Mammalia > Rodentia > Cricetidae > Peromyscus > Peromyscus melanophrys. The sequence goes on along the minus strand of CABHPR010158036.1, from coordinate 12,917 downwards.
AGGAAGCCTGGAGAGATGGATGCTGGTACTCAGCCTACTCTCTCCTTTTTATTCAGTCCAGGACCCCAGTCCATGGGATGGCATCACCTACAGTAGCAGATTTTTCCATCTCAATATAATCTCTCAGAAAACACCCTTACAGATGCCCTCAGAGGTGAACCTCCCTGGACTGGAGAGACGGCTCAATGGTAAAGAATACTAGCTGCTCTTCCAGGAGTCCTGAGTTCAACTCCCAACAACCGCGAGGCAGCTCACAACGTCTATAACTGGAGTCCCACAGGATCCAATGCCCTCTTCTGGTGTGCAGCCATGCAAACAAAACACCCGTATGCATAAACAAATAAATCTAAAAAAAAAAAAAAAGATGTATCTCCTAAATCCTGTCAAGTTGACAGTGAAGATTAACCATCACAATGATGTTGGCAACAACAGACTCCAAGTGCTGGGTACAAAAAATAACTGAGGTTTGTGTGAGCGCATGTGCGTGGGCATGTTTGTGTGGGCATGCAAATGCGTGTGTGCATATGTGTACCCACGCGTGTGGAGACCAGAGGACAGCCCCAAAGGTCATTCCCCAGGTGCCATCCACTCTGTTTGCTTGTATGTTTTGAAGAAAGTTTCTCTCAATGGCCCAAGACTCACTAAGTAAGCTGGGCTGACTGACCAACAAGCTCCAGGGATTTGCCTTTCTCTGCCTTCCTAACACAAGTGTGCACCACCACACCTGGCTTTTTTTTTTTTAAATAGGCCCTGGGGATCGAACTCAGTTCCTCATGCTTGCAAGGCAAGTGCTTTAATGACTGAGCTGTCTAGCCAGCCTCGCAAGCGTTCTATGATCAAATAATTCATGGAAATGTAGTGTTGACTCCCACCATACACAGAAGCTCATCAAAGGCACAGAGACGTCCAGCAAGGTTTAACTTCGTTTTACCCAGTGTGCTTTGCAAAATTATCTGTCCTTCTGCACCTGAGTGCGTCTGATTAACACTAGTTAATATCTGCCTACACCTGTGCCCTCATGCTCCTTGGGTAAGGAAATGTGGCCATAATAGATTCCCAAGCAAACCCTTGTCTTCCCCAGAATGTAGGCTCATGGAGGGTAAAGCCTACATTTGCAATTTCTTTCAGCCCATCCCTCCACAACGCTAAGCACGGCACCTGACAGTACCTCCTGACGGATCCTGTTGCCTTGACAACCAGCTCAGAGTTGCTATTTCAGGACATTCTCTCCATCCTTGGAGCCCCAGGAAAGCAACGAATGCCATAAGGCATTAGTCTGAGTGTGCAGCCTCTTCCGCAAAGTGGCGTTAATAATGTCCCGAGCTTCTCATCAGCCAGGGCTCCCTGAGACGGGGAAGGGGAGGCTGCTAGTGACAGATCACCAAAGCCAATCTCCTCAAGAGCAGGATGCTAACAGCAACTGCTCAATTCTCTTTTATTTTTCCAGCTAATTTGGTAGGGTAGGAAGTGACATTGAATTGTTTACAGCCTCCCTCCTTGGAGGTAATATGACCCCTCCGGTCTCTGTCACATCACCTCTTTTGTCATTGACAACAGCTCCTCTGTGCTGAAGAGCTCTTTATGGAGATGCCAACCCCAAGGGTGTCCTGTCTGAGGGCCTCTAATTATACCGAGAGTGCAATTTCCACCTGGTCCCAGGAAAGAGGGGAGGGATGAGGATTCCTCCCTCCTCGGCTAAATACCAGCGGCTGTTCCTATTCTGGTCCCTGAGATGCCTCCTCTCTGGTCTATAGTGAGCCCAAGGAGTCCTGCCAGGGATAAAGAAATGCCTCCAAAACACCAATTTGTGTGCTGGAGAGATGGCTCAGCAGTTAAAAGCTTGTACTGCTCTTCCGGAGGACCTGAATTTGGTTCCCAACAACTACATGGTGGCTCATAGCCACCTGTAACTCCAGATCCAAGGACTCTGATGCCCTCTTCTGGACTCTGCAGGCACCAGCATTCACACAGGCAGACACCCACATGCAGATATACATAATTTTTTAGTAATTAATTAATTAATTAGGGTCTGGAGAAAAGATGAGGGGTTAAGAGCACCTGAGTTCAGTACCCAGCCTCCATGTTGAGTATCTCACAACTGCCTGTAACCCGAGCTCCAAGGGAACACAATACCTCTGGCTTGGACAGAATAAAAAGGTATTTATGGGCAGTCTGAGGCAAGCAAGCACAAGAAATCGTTCAGGAAGCCAGGGCTGTGTTTGGCATGAGCTACCACAAATCTTGCATCTATTAATGCACTCAGTAGCCTGAGACCTTAATCTGTGTGTACTATGCAAATACCTCTTTCTGAACCATGAACCAGGCAACCTATTAGCAAACGAGGAGGCCCACTCACATCAAGCCATATCACACCCCTCTCGGGACAAAAAAGTTTCTCTTCCCCTTAGAACCCATCAGACTAAAACAGATTCTATTTAGGTGTATTCCAGTTAGCCAGGTATGGAAGCTGGGAGCAGCTGATCCAGCCTAGACTGGTTCAGGGCGCATGTGCAATAAGGCAAACTCTGTCCTCTAATGGTCGTTTAGAAAGAACCTCCTTGCCATCTTATGTCTATTCATAATTGGGCATGCATGTGATTAAAAGCAGATGCATCATGGGAAAGCATGTACATGTGCACCTTGAGTAACGGCTTATGCAAGCCAAGCCTGTCAATTAAAACAGAGACTCGGGGCCTAGGGTATAACCTGCTCTGGTTATTTTGCTAAACAGCCATGCTGTCAAAATGCTTTCTAAATATTTACGTTCATACCCGTAGACCTTAGCTGCTCTAACCTTGGCCTGGGGAGCTTCTTCTTACATCGGGCAGCAGTCACCAGAAGGTTACAGAACTCATCAGAGCACTGAGAATAAAGGACTAAGTGTCAGCCCTCAGTGGGATATCTCTATCACCCACACATACACCCCACCAAGGCTCGGGGAACATCATGGAAGAAGCGTGAGAACGAATGTGAGAACCAGATGGTGGAAAGGAGAGCTCTTCAGAACACGACCCAGCTGTCTCACTCTCCCAGTCATGAACTCACAGCGGTGAGGTGATTTCCGGGCCTCACCCCTTTCTGATGAACTATTGGCAATTGGTAGCTGCTGAGGGAGGGAGAATTCTCTTTTGAAGCCCTCAAACTCTAATTAGGGCCCTTGAGTACCCTCCATCACCTGTCCCACTGTCAGCCTTAACAGAGCATCTGACCTAGTCTATCATTTTGAATATAGTTACTCTGCTATTTTTTTTTTTATGTGTATGGGTGTTTTGCCTGTATATGTGTACCACGTGCATGCTGTGCCCACAGAGGCCCAAAGAGGGAATCAGATGCCCTGAGACTGAAGTCAGAGATGGTTGTGAGCTGCCATCGAATGCTAGGAATGCTAGGAATCGAATCTAAGTCCTCTGGAAGAGCAAGCAGCCCTTCACCGAGCCATCTCTCCAGCTCCTTACTCTGCTACTTTGGCAAATACTTATCTCAACTCCTTGGAAACACACAACTCAGACCACACACACACACACACACACACACACACATCCTGACAACCCATAACAAGGTGGCTAGAAACAGCAGAAGGGCTGCACGCAGGAACAGATATGCAACGTTAGAGACTGATACCTAGCATGGCTTGTGCTTGCTTCTGTGATCTTCCTTACACTGTGATGCTACAAGATGTACACATTCCCATTAACTCCTGCTCGAGAACAGACCACCTCAAGACATGGAGGCTTGCTACGGTTTGAATGCGATTCGTATCTCTCTTTCAAAGGAACTTCACGTCCAAAGAGCTTCCTCCCACTGTGGAATTTGTAAGAAGTGGGGCATAGCCAGGTTGGGTGGTGAAGTGCCTCTAACCCCAGCACCTGGAACTCTGAAAAGGAAGAGGAAGAGTTCAAGTGTTTGAAGATAACCTGGGCTATAAAGCAAGTTCCATGCCAGCCTGGGCTACATAGAGACATTTTATCTTTAAAAAAAAATTAAAATAGAAGAGCTGGAGGGATTGCTTAGCTGACTCCCACAAGTCACCCTCTCATTTCCATATGTATGGCGTGGTACTCATAAGACCCACATAATACACACATACAGAAATTAATTAAAAAATAAATAAAAATATTTCTAAGTGTTGCTAGATTGTTAGATTGCAGTCCAGACAGAGCTTTTATGTAAGGGCCTTGACTCCTTCACACATGGGCCTCTCCTTGAGGCTGCCTGGGCTTCTTCCGAGCCTGGAGACTCAGGCCATCCCAAGTACTTTCCTGGGGAGAGGTGAAAATAACAATTCTCTTAAGACCTGAGCCCAGGCACACCGGAGCCTTCTCTATTTCCATTGCTCCATCAATCATTGCTCCCTCTGGATACAAGAAGACCTACCATGGTTCCCACCTTTCAGTGAGGAAAGTTTCAAAGACTATGAGGTCATCCTTCATCTACGCACCCCCAACCCTCCGAAGAAAGGAAGGGAGAGGCATCATTCATGAAGAACCCACTATGGACCACTGCCCATGACCACTCCAAACATGCAATTTCTTTCTCACAATGATTGTGCCTGTGGAGGTTTTGGTTCAGTTTGGACTGAGTTTATTTCCTCCCTCATTTTAAAGATGAAGCTGAGCTCAGAGATGTTGACGGAGACTGTCTTACCTGAGTCTCTTACCTGAGGTTCACCAATGAAGCAGGGCGGGCTGGTTAGCAATCCCCAGAGTTCCACCTGCTTCTGCCTCCCAGCACTGTCATGACAAACCCCCACTATGACACTGGCTTTTTATCTGGGTCTAGGGATCCAACTCAGGTCCTCAGGCTAGAGCAGGAAGCTCGTTACCAACTGAGCTGTTTCCCCAACCATCCAACTCATAAGTGAAAAACAACAACAACAAAAAAAAAAAACCTGAAAGTGAAAACGAAAAGTTTTCAAGAAAATCTAAGAAATCACATACACAGTTTGAGCGTTAAAGCAATTCTCCTAACCTAGACTATAAAGTTAAACACGAGGATTGTGTGAATTTTAAAGGATTGTAAATAAAGACATATGTGGGAAAGATGAAATTCTTGTCCAAGTTAGCTTTGTCAACTAGACACAGCCTTGAGTCAATCTGAGTAGGAAGTCTCAAATGAGGAACTGCCCAGATCAAATTGGACTGTGGGCATGTCTGTGGAGGGGGTTGGGGGGGTCATCTTGATTGTTAATTAACACAGGAGGGCCCAGCCCACTGTGGGCAGCACATTTCCCTAGGCAGATGGTCCTGAGCTATATAAGAAATGCAGATGAGCATGAGCTTGTGAGCAAGCCAGCCAGCGGCATTCCTCCATGATTTCAGCTTCAAGTTCCTGCTTGAGTTCCTGCCCTGACTTCATTCAGTGATGGGCTGTGACTCGGTGTGCAAGCCAAATAAACCCTTTCCTCTCCCATGCTGCTGTTAGTCATGGAGTTATTACAGTAACCAAAGGAAACTAGAATAGTAGTATAGGCCAGGTTTAAGTTTAAAGGCAAAGATCTGTAAAAGGCAAAGAGCTCTTGGGAATTAACAGGAAATAATAAACACCACAATGAGAAATGGAGTCAACAATGTATGTCAAGAACAAAGCCACACGACTGTCTGAAAAGATGCTCACACTGGCTGCTATGTCAAAGAGATGCAAATTAAAACCTCAGGCACTACTCACACCTGGTATGAGCTCCTGGTAAGGGACAGAGTCCAACATGAGGTGTCTCTGCCTTTGGGAAAATCCAGCTGGTAGCATTGATCACAAAATTAAAACTGGATCTCCTGTGACCCAGATTTCTACCCTACCAACTGATGGCATGGAAATGAAACCCACCGTCTGTGAGCAGCAGTATTCACCCTGTGGCAAAAATCTGGACACCGAATAAATAGCTGGATAAGTAGCCAAATACTTAATGGTCCACCCACGCCATGGAGAGAGTATACAGCCATTAAATAGAGAAGGTCGGGGCCAGAGAGATGGCTCAGTGGGTGAAGGCCTGATGACCTGAGTTCCATCTCCAGGATGCACACGGCAGAAGGAGAGAACTGACTTCTGCAAGTCTGACCGCCACACACACATGCACATGTACACACACATACATGCGCGTACACACATGCACACAAAAATAAACAAATACACAAATATAATGTTTTTAAAAAGAGGTCACAGTCTGCCCAGAGGGTTGACAACTGGTGTTTCTCAAGCTTTGAGTCATTATCACATACACACACACACACACACACACACACACACACACACACAGGAAATTTAAAGCTTTATGGATGCTTTGAGCATCTGTACATAGAATCTAATAGAATCAACATCCAGAAAGCCACAGATAATTGAACAGTTAAGTGAAGTTTCCTTAGCTTCCTTAGAACCGATATTATCCTCAGCAAGAGGGCTCTCTTTGGAGATGGCTCAGTGAGTAAGGCTTATGTAAAGAAACCATGAGACATGCAAGAAGGAGAAACAGTTAGAATTTAGAACCCATGGAAATGCCAGGTGGGCATAGTGACCCATCTATGTTCTCAATGTATCAAGTGGACAACAGCGTTCCCAGAGAAAGCTGGGTAATGAGGCTAGCCAAAATGGTGAGCTCCAGCTTCAGAGAGAGACTCCGCCTCGATATATAAAGTGGAGAGCGATGCATCAAGGTATCTGATGTCAGCCCTAACTATCCACATGGACACCCACACATGTGCACCTGCACACATGCAAGCGTGTACACATACGCACCACACACATACGCATAAAGCAATGTTCTCTGGGAGCTGGAGAGACTGCTCGGTGGTTATGAGCACCTGCTCTTCTTCCAGAAACCCGGAATTCTGTTCCCAGCACCCACATCAGGCAGCTCACATCAGCCTGCAATTCCAGTTTTCCTGGGATCTGACACCCTCTTCTGGCCACCCATGGGCACCAGCACACATGTGGGATACACTCACACATACACATACACATAAAATAAATAAATTAAAAAACATAGTATTCCCTCTCTCTTTCTCCCTTCCCTGTCTCACTCTCCCTCTCTGTCTTTCCCTCTCCTTCTCCTTTTCCTTCTCTCTCCCCTTTGCCTGTCTTCTTCCTGACTTCTATGAAATAAGCAACTTCCCTCCACCTTATGCTGGCTGTCATGATGCTCTGCCTCATCACAGACCCAAATCGATGGGGTCAAGCAATCGTGAACCAAAGTCTCTGAATCCGTGAGCCAAAGTGCATCTTTCTTCCTTTAAGCAGTATCTTCTCAGGTATTTTACCACAGTAACAGAAAGCCAGCTAACACAACCTCCAGCTGGTGAACACCTATGCATCCTGAAAGACCTATTTAAATTTTCACCTCTTCTGTAGAGAGTTCCCAATTAGTCACCTCTTCCTCTGTTGTGCCTACTACGTGAGACCCCCCCCCCCCGAGCAAGACCACCACAGAGCCGATATCCGATGCAAAACACACAGGGGTTTATTGATAACAAGCAAGCCCGGGTTTGATCCGTGTCCAACCTCCAACACAGTGAGTGGAGGAGGCTCAGGGTGAGAGGTTTTTAAAGGGAAAAACCGCAAGCAGGGTGGTACAAGCCTTGGCATCATATGATTGGGTGAGGGTGTGTAACCTTTGAATTTACTGGTTGGGGGTTACAGTTATCATTTTGGGGCAGGCCTGGACAAGTCCCAGGCTTTGTCCTTGAGCTGCCACGGGGGCTGGCTGGCCTAGCACATTCACATTGACCCCTGCATGTAGCTCTGAGATGGTGAGGGGTCCCAGACAGTAAACAACTGGCTGGACCTTGAGCAGTCAGAGCACATGGAGAAAGGAGCTAGTGCAAGGACTATGTCTTTGTTCATGGGCCTCCCAGAGACTGCTTGCTCAAGTCTCAGGAAACTGAAATGGAGGCCTGATCTCTGAGAGAAGACTGACAGCCTGTTATGGCATCTGATTGGTCCTTTCACTCCTCGGTGCTCTAGTAGCATCTGGAGCACATCCAACTGTGGTGCTCATTCATCTGAGATAACTCACTCATTTTCAGATTTTCTACTGTGACCCCTAAAGGGAGAAATTACACCTGATCTACCTTTTGTATCTCCCCCAAAAGGCTCATGTGTTGAAGTCTCTGTCCCCAGCTCATGGCACTATTGAGAGGTGATTGGCTCATGACAGGTTTCCCTTCTTCTGTGGATTAATCCATAAATGAGGTCAAAATTGATGGCCATGTTGAGAGGAGAAAGACTCTTAGATGGCAGAGTCTCAGGGAAGGAGGTAGATCACTTTGAAGGATATCTTTACCCCTGACCACTTCCTGTCTCTCTTTCCTACTTCCTGTCTGCCATGATGTGAGCAGTCCCTACCATACACTCCCACTGCCATGACCGTCAGCCTCAGCTCAGGCTTGAAACCATAGAGCTTGTCAAAGAAGGGCGGGAAGCCCTGAAAGTATGATCCAAAACTAGGTCTGTACTTCATTGTTTTCCCCACAGACATTTGTCACAGCAACCAAAAGTCTACGTACTTTTGTGACCTCTGTAACCTAACATTGAGCATAAAATAAGTGGTTCATGGATGATGACTAAATGAATGAGGGGTTGGAATCCCAAACAAAGAATTCCTAAATGCAGGAAGAGACTACAAGCAGCAGGGAGCTCCCTGGACAATCATTCTCCCATCTTGCACAGTTCTTTGGCTCTAACAAATTGATTTAATAATGAAAATGTCTTTAATGGGGGCAATATGGCAAAAAGTAATTAACTCTGTAATTGAAATCTAGAACTTTACAAGAATTAACATCAGAGCCAAATCATCCTTCTCAGCAAGGGTTGCTAGAAGAAGCCAACAGGCAGCAGATTGGCCATCGAAGAGCTGAGGACGGTGTCACGTGAACAGACCACATTGATGGGGCCAGCTTGTGTCTGTGTGGTGAGTAGTCTCCTTAATTATATGGAGGTGCCAGTCAATGTTGGCAGGAGACACTTTGCACTATAAAAAAACAGAAGTGTGTGTGTGTGTGTGTGTGTGTGTGTGTGTGTGTGTTTTACAAATGAGGTGTGGGGCCGGGCGTTGGTGGCGCACGCCTTTAATCCCAGCACTCGGGAGGCAGAGCCAGGCGGATCTCTGTGAGTTCAAGGCCAGCCTGGGCTACCAAGTGAGCTCCAGGAAAGGCGCAAAGCTACACCGAGAAACCTTGTCTCGAAAAACAAAACAAAAAACAAAACAAAAAAAAAAGAATGCTGAGCAAATGAGGTGTGCATACATACACATGTTTGTGGAGAGCAGAGGACAGACTTGAGCGGCATTCCTCAGGCATCATCCACCTCAGTTATTTTTGGGTTTTTCTTGTATTGCTTTATTTTTGAGGCAGGGTCTCTCGTTGGCCTGGAACTTGCAAAAACTGAAAGGCCAAGTCCCAGGGATTCCCCTTCTCCCACCTTCCCAGTGCTGAGATTCCTAACATGTGCTGCCACACCTGGCTTTTCTGTGTAGGTTCCGGGACTGGAACGCAGGTCCTCAGGCTTGCACGGCAAGCGCTTCACACACGGACTTGTCTCCGTGGCCCCACGTTGCTTGTTTGTTTTATGAGCAGAAATTTCTGCCACGATTTGTGCTACTATGCAGCTCTAGAGGAAGCAAAAAGATGATTGTCAGTCAGGGTTACTATTGCTGTGATGAAACACCATGACCAAAGCAAGTTGGAAAGGTTTATTTGGCTTATACTTCCACATCCCTGTTCATCACTGAAGGAAGTCAGGACTGGAACTCAAACAGGGCAAGATCCTGGAGGCAGGAGCTGATGCAGACGCCATAGAGGGGTGCTTGCTCATCATGGCTTGCTCACCCTGCTTACTTATAGAGCCCAGGACCACCAGCCCAGGGATGACCATCACCCATAATGCCCTGGATCCTCCCCCATCCAGCACTAATTAAGACAATGCTCTACAGGCTTGCCTATAGCCCAGTCTTACAAAAGCATTTTCTCCATTGGGGTTCCCTCCTCTCAGATGACTCTAGCCTGTGTCTAGTTGACATAAAATTAGCTAGCACAGAGCCATAGTCTCCAAGTCAGTGAGCAAGATGCAAATACCAGAGAGTCAACAATAGCAGGATCTTTTTTAAGATGTGTTTTCTTTTTATTTTTGGATATGGGCATGTCTGTGTGGGGGTGTGTACATGAATGTGAATGTTTGTGAATGCAGTACAGCGGAGACCAGAGGCATCAGATCCCCTAGTTAGGTAGGTACAGACTGTCATGTACCCTCTATTACGGATACTGGGAACTGAACTCAGGTCTCCAGCAAAAGAAGTATGAGCTCTTAACTGCTGAGCCATCTCTCCAGCCCACGAATGGCAGCATGCTGGAGTCTGGGCATCCGTCCATCTTCTCGGAGGCTCTGGAGTCTCACTTGACTACAAGCTTTTCTATGGATCCTCCCTGACTGAGTGTCTCGTGGAGGACACGCCTTCCCCGAGTTCCCACAGCTTTTCCTCCTCTGTGGATGCAAGGAAGCAATTGGTAAGTGGGTGATCAGTGATAACATACTGCCTGGCAGCAGATGGTATCTATATTTAGAGGCCCTTCAGAGGAAGAATTAATGCCATTAAAAACACATCACAGGCCAAGAAAATGAGAGTGGCAAAGTGTTCCAAACAGCTCATAAAACAAAAAAAGGAAAAGGGAAGAGAAACCTGCATTTGTGCCCCGTGAGGGAGCTGTAAGCACCCCTAAAATTAACAGACTGAAGTGATAAGCCCCAGACTTGGGGCATATTGAATATACAGAACTTTAAAGGTCGTTAAAGAGGTAATTTAGGTAAAATGAGGTCATATGGGTGGGATCCAGTCCAACCTTACCAGTGTCCTTTAGGGAATTAGTACACGGGTACACATGGAGAAAGGGACAGATGGGACGTGGAGAGCAACCACCTAGGGGCTGGGAGACAGGTGAGCGAGCAGAGAGTTTACTGTACAGAGGACCTGAGTTCAATCCTGGGAATCCACGTTAAAGATAAAAAAAGCTAAGTGTGGCGGAATGCTAAGGAAACAGAGAGGTAGATGCTTGGGGCTCCCTGGCCATTCAACATAGCCTATTTGGCCAGTTCTAGGCCAGTGAGAGCCCTGTCTAAAGAACAAAGTGAACAGCATTCCTGAATAACAAAAGCCAAGTGTGCTCTAGCCTCTACATCACACACACACACACACACACACACACACACACACACACACACGCCCACCTATACGCACACATGTACCCACATACACACAAAAATGTACATGTGTGCACACATTGAAAAAGAAGACAACTACAAGCCATGGAGAGTGGTCTTCAAGAGAGCTAACTGTCCATCGTCTTGACATTGGACTTCCAACCTCCGGAAAAAGTCCATTTCTGTTAGTTTTGTTATAGCAGCAGGAGCCAACGAATGCTCACAGAACACAGCAGAAAGCAGAGAGATGAATGTGTGTGTTCAACTCACTTTTTCTTCTTCTCCATTCCAGGATCCCAGCCTATGGTATGGTGCCACTCACATTTAGGATGGGTCTTCCCACCTCAATTAACTCAAGCTAGAAATCCCCTGGCAGACATGCCCAGAAGTTTCTCTTTCTTAGGTGATTCCAGATCCTATCAAGTTGATAATCAAGACTAACCAGCAAAGCCCTTGCACACATACATTTACTCCCATGTTAGTTCAATGAACACTTATTTAAGCACCTCCACTTTCCAGGGGGTAGCAAATTCCAGGAAAAGTCATGGCTGAGCAGAATCTTTCAGAACACAGCAGCAAGACAGTGTTTCAACACAAAGCAAGTCTTCCAACTTCAAAGAATCCTTCCAATGCATTAAAAAAATTCTGTGCTCTGCCAATCTGGAAAGGCAGGTGCTTCATTAGAACATATCAGAAGGAAGAGGAGGGAGGGACATCAGCCCAGCAGTGGGAACTGGATAGATGGAGGTCACGATATTTAATCTCTCTTATCAACTTGAGAGGCTCTAGAGTCACTAGGCAACAAAGTTCTGAGCTAATTCCTGTTAGGAATGATCTAGGTCAGCTGAGGTGATGTGTTGGCTGCCTGTCATTGTCAACTGGACACTAACTAGACTAGCTCAGGAAGAGAATCTCAAGGCATTATCTAGGTTGGCCTATTAGCAGGTCTGTGGGGGACTGTCTTGACTGTTAGCTGAGGTGGGGAAGCCCACCCTGAAAGCGGGTGGCACCATTTCATGGGCTGGGCCCTGGACTGCTTAAGAGTAAAGAAAGCCAGCAGAGCGGAAATAACAGGCAAGTAGCAGCGTGGATGCCTTTGTCCCTCTCTGCTCTTGACTATGGATATGATGCCTTGAGGCCTTGCCTTGACTTCCGCTTGGTGATGAACTGTAACTTTTGGATAAAAGGGGAAGAGAAATCAAGTCAAGAACTCAAAGCAGCTGTAGTCAAGGGCAGAGGAAAACAAGCGTACCCCATGTTGTCCGCTTGCTTTCAGCCATAACCCTCCATTCTTGGACAGCCCAGAACGACCGGCCCATGGAATCGTGCTGTCCACAGTGGGCTCTGTCAGTTACCAATCAAGACAGTCTCTCATAGATGTGCTCATGAGCCAACCTGATCTAAAATACAGGTCAATAAAACTCTTCCAAGTGACTCTAGGTTGTGTCAGGATAACAGTTAAAACTAACCTGCACACTCCTGTTAGCATTCAGGCATCTGCACTGGCCTGCCCTCGGCGAGGGGGCAGGATATGTCATCAGCTACAGCCACGCCCTGTGCGCATGCGCTTATCAGTGCTCAGGCAGTTACGCTGGCCTGCTCAGGGTCCTGACAGAACATATCATCAGCTACCGTCCCTCAGTAGTCCCTTGTGCATGTGCTATGTCCCCTTATAAAAGATAAGCCCCTCCCGTCTCCTTCCCCCTCTCTCCTCAGCTATCGCCCAGAGGCCACCTCTG
>CABHPR010158035.1:10298-52463 GCA_902168415.1 Peromyscus melanophrys | reverse complement strand
GAGATCACCAGGCAATAAAGCAACCAGAGTTTTTTGGACTGGAATGATTCACCCTGACACACAACCTTTCATCCTTCCCTTTCTGTGGTCTCATCAGTATTATGTTTTCTTCTTCCTTAAGAAAAAAAAATAGAACCTCAATGCTGATTTTCTTTGCAAAGCAATAGCAGGAATTTAAAAATCTTATTTGAGCCTCCCTCTCCCGCCTCTTATTGTCAGAAGAAAGTCAGGTAGCAAGAGAGCAGATAGAGAAAACATTGTAACCACACTGCCTGATGCTTCTCATTTTCAAAAATAGTAATCACAATAGTTATCATTTATTGAGAGAAATTATTATTAATAAGCCATACACTACACACACACACACACACACACACACACACACACACACACACACACATGCTGTCTTAGTTAGGGTTTCTATTGCTGTGGAAGACACCATGACCACAGCAACTCTTAAAAAGGAAAACATTTAATTGGGCTGGCTTGCTTACAGTTGAGAGGTTCAGTCCATTATCATCATGGTGGATCATGGCAGTGTGCAGGCAGACATGATGCTAGAGAAGTAGCTGAGAGTCCTACATCTTGCAGGCAACAGGAAGTGGTTGTCTGAGACACTGGGCGGCATCTTGAGCATAGATGAGACCTCAAAGCCTGCCTCCACAGTGACACACTTTCTCCAACAAGACCACACCTACTCCAACACAGCCATGTCTCCTAAGAGTGCCACTTCCTATGAGATTATGGGAGCCAATTATACTCAAACTATCATATATGTACTATGTATGTGTGTATGTAGTATGTAATGTGTGTGTGTGTGTGTGTGTGTGTGTGTGTGTGTGTGTGTGTGTGTGTGCATGTGTGTTATATAATAATAACAACCTCATAAGAGGGTTCTGTACTGTCCCTACTTTATACTGCAGGGCACTGAGGTCTGAAGTACTTGGGCAATTTGTTGCCCATTCCATAGAATGTTACTCAAAATTCAGTGTTTTAAGAATTACCTGGGAACAGCCCTTCTTCCCCAGGAGCCACAGTAGAGTCAGTGAAACTACCTACCCACTTCTGCATGAATTTTCTTACAGTTTCAGAATTTAGAGATCATTCTTTAAACTTTCCCAGTATAGACATTTCTTTAGGCCTTAAGACCTGAAATGAGAGACAGGCTTAACCATCTCAGCCATCTGTGCAGTGAGTCAGAGTGAGTAAAGACAGGACAGAGAGCATGTGCTGAAGGTAGAGTCTCTGAGGACAGATGCTTTCCTTAGTTGCACGACAGGATCTCGTGTGGTCTAAGGTGACCTCAGACTTGCTCTGTAGCTGTGGACAATCTTAGGTTTCTGATCCTTCTGCTTCCAGCTGCTGAGCTTGAAGGCACACACTATGACTCCTGGTTTAGGCAGCACTGAAGACCAAATCCAAGGCTTTATGTATACTAGGGGAGCATTTGAGCAATGGAGCTACCTTCCAAGCCCCTGAGCATGGCTTCTTTCGTCACAAAATTAAAGTTGACTCCTTGAAATACAACCCGGTTTAAACTCAAAGCCACAAGAAATATGTATGCATTAGATAAAAAAAAATACTGTAGCAGTCTTGAAAATGAAATCCAAGAACAGAGATTGAAGTGGTAGAGGGAGAGAAGGAGGGGAGAGAGAGAGAGAGAGAGAGAGAGAGAGAGAGAGAGAGAGAGAGAGAGAGAGAGAGACTCTTATCCTTCCCTTAATAGTAACAACATAAATTACTTTCTCCAGCTAGCTACAGACTTTTTCATCCATAACATGATGTCAAAGACCTCGTAAATTGACTGGAGACTCTTCCCCATTGACCACAAGGCAACAATTATTAAAAGCTGAAGGTTTCTGCGCGTTCGTTTTTCTAGGGGAGTCACTGACGGGTTTCAGCAAAGTTGACATGTGTTGCTTTCATGACTGATGCCTCAACGACAGTCCAGGAAGAACCTCGAGTCCTCCTCCTCTGGCTGGCGTTGCAGACATTGGTCTTTGAGACCGGAGACTTCTCAGAGAGGACTGTTCCCATGCTGCCCCATCAGTCAGTCTGCCGCTGGCAGAGCTGGCAAGGTGTGGCACACGTGCTTTTGATTATGGAAAGAGATTGAATATAAAGAGCAAAACTTAATCCAAGAAGGAATGTAAATCTCTTCTTCATGCCCTGTTGAAATGTAATGTCAGTACTTAAGAATTCCTTTTGCCACCAAATGGACTGGGGCCAGATACCGACACTGAGCCCCCAAGGTCTGTTATTTTCCTTGTGAAGCTGTAAGGAGAAATGTCTTCATGATTACAAAAAGCATGTGTGGAGAGACGATAATGAAGATAAATCATTTTCCCTTCCCTGATACTCAAGCCCTTTGTGGTAAATGCCACATGTAGCTTTTGGGGGAAGGAAAAAGAAAACAGTATGTATTTATTTATATAGCGTTTGTGACAAAGAGTGTGTGAACCTGAAGTATGAGTATAATTTCCATCCTCTATGCTTTTTATAGGAATGTTTTAAAGTAAGCTTTGTGAAAGGCCCCCCTTCCTTCCCCCACACACTAAGCGTCTTCCCCTGGAGATTTGGGCAGAAGTATCCAAAAGATGCATTGTGAGGACTCTGAGCCAAGCCCGGCTGATAGAAGTTCATGGTCTTGCTCTCTTCCTTTAATCATGGGCTCCTAATCAATCAGCCCCGCCACATCCACGCACTAGTGCTCACTGGCTCTGCTCCGCTCACACAGGAGGAATCCAAAATCCATTGTGGTTTACATATCCGCAGCCTTCTGCCAACATGGCTTCTCTCGCCCTTCATTCTTGTATTCAGTTTGGGGCGATTCATACGGCTCATTGGCGTGCCATTTTCCCACACAGAACAAGCGGGGTCTGCTCTGGAGGGTGATGGAGAAACATGCGTTTTGGAAACAAGAGAAGCCTTTGTTGCTGGGATTGCTTTTATATCATTGCACTGTGGCTGCTGCTTCTTTTTGCTTTCCGGCCCCAAGTTCTATTCCTACGGTTTCTGAAAGTATTCACCTGGAAACATGTACAGAACACGGCTGCAACTGCGTCTGGACCCGTGAACAGGCAGCAGGAGCTTCTAGTCCAAAAGCAAAGACAAGATGAGACCATGTCACAAACACTTGGAAAAGTGTACAGGATGCTCCTCACCGGCTGGCCCCTAGAGCCCTATTTGTTTATTGTTGCTTTATGATTTTCCCAACCAGAGAGTTATTTCAAACATGGATGACACACATAAGAGCGCATTTCATATAAGAGGAAAACTTGGGCGAACACAGTCAGGGTAGCTGTTCCCGCCCTCCTCTTTTTTTTCCTGGGGGCAGCAATTTGGGGCTTTGGGGCTTTCCCAGGGCACAACTGTTGGGCTGTGAGATCTCCCATTAATATAGCATTATTATTACTTTTTAAATATGAGCTGAGTTCTCAGCATCTTTTAAAAAATTCCAACACAGTTGATAACTTTTAAGACATACCAAAGAAGACCAATGTGTACCAATATGATCAAATACTAGGAGGAAAGAGGCAGAAAGTAAGGCAAGAGGTAAAGAGACTGCAGATTCTTTTCGAGAGTTAAGGCGCCATCTACACAGAAAGAGTTACATATGATGGCCTTTACACATATGTAAAGACATTTGTAGAGAGAGAGGGAGAGGGAGAGGGAGAGGGAGAGGGAGAGGGAGAGGGAGAGAGAGAGAGATTAGCTGACACCAAATTCTCCAGCATTTAAATGAATGCCCAGCTTCTAACAGAAGGATAACAGTGTTGGGTTAGGGCAATTGCACACATGTAGAGCTCTACAGTTCAGTTTTTTTTTTTTTTACAGAGTTGTTGGCATGACTTCATGGGATACATTATTATTTACTATCCATCATTATTTTTTATTATGCACATATTACTTACATGGTATCACTAGCATCTTTTAAGATTATCTTTGGATATGTACTCCTGAATTAGTATAATCTAATTCTATCACTTTTATCTGTAATGAATGCTAGTCTTCAAAGCCAGTATGATTGGGGCACACTCCAGGTCTCCAGAAAACTTGGGGTAATCCCAGTGGCTCATTATTTCTAATTACTCCATATCAGAAAGTATAGTGCTGAGCTCATGCCACACAGCAGCCAAAAGAGGTAGGACTCATCTCTCCATCACTTTCCTCTCAAATATAAATATGCATATTTCACAACCTCACCCTTTCAGCCAATGCCTAAAGCCTGCATCTAGTTCTGGCATCGTTATCTGGAATACAGGATGCAGCATGATTAGTGAGTGTTGACACACATCCAGAAGATGAGGAAAAGATGATGGGAGTATATGGTGATATTTTTCTTTTGTACCAAAATGTTAATTGTATGTTAATAAATAAAGTTGCCTGGGGGTCAGAGCTATTAGCAAGCCATAGGAAAGCAGGGCAGTGGTGGTATACGCTTGTGATCACAGCACTTGGTAGACAGAGCTAGGTAAGTCTCTGTGTGTTCAGGGATACAGCCAGCATTGGATACACATGCCTTTAATCTCAATACCAACCATAGAACACCTGGAGGTCTATACAAACAGGCCGTGATGAGGCAGTCCTGTGGTTGGGTTTACAACCAATGAGAAGGCAGAACAGAGACTATATAAAGACTTTAACACAGGAAGTAGCGGCTCCTTCGGAGAGGTAGGACCACTGCAGGAGGAAGGGTAAAGTTTTAGCTCTTAGCTCTGACCTCTTGGCTTTCTTTTTTGCATTGGTTCTGTGTTTCTTATTTATAAGACGGTTGGTTACATCTACAGGAGTAGGCAATGGTTAGGGCTGGGGACAGGATGCAGAGCTGAGAGCACTCTGAAAGGAATTGTGGTCTACGTTTGTTGATGAGGCATGGCTATGAAAAGCATGGTGCCTATGTCAGGGCAGTCACTTCACCAACACTTTCCTGTCGCCCTTCATTGGGAACACAGAACTCAGGTGGCCAATTCACTGGAGTTTGCCCAGAGCTTCCCTGGCTGCGGTGCCGACCATTCTTTGTCCATACATCCTCATGCCCAGCCTAACTGTGTGGTTGCCTACAAGGCACCGAGACATCTGCTTCCCAGATATAGAAATGAAGAAGTGCATTTTGAAGAATGGCATTCAAGGCTCAGTTTCCCTTTCAGGCCACCTCCCGGAATATTTTCACTTTTTCTACTTGATACTGAAGGAAGACAAGGAGGAAAAGGCATGCAGGAGGAAGACTCGGTAGAACAGTGCTAGCAAGGTGGTTCCTTAGGATCGAGACAGTTCTGAACACAGCGAGGGGACACTCCAGAGAGCATTTTTAACTTCATGGTTTCAGAGAGGCCGATGCTCAAGGAGAATTGGTTTCCCTTCCTCGCTCTCACCTAGGGAGGATTCTGTGTTGCTATTTGCTTTCAGAGTGCTGGAAGATTGTCAGGAAGCTCCTTCTACTCAGCACAGCATGAACCATTTTGTAGTAAATTAGAGAGGCAGTTTTTAAAGGCTATTTTTGGTGATACATCTCTGTTTCTCTTGGCTGGGCTGCCATGTTGAGACATACCGGGAAGCAGGTGCAAATTGGTCTTATTGAATTTACCTTTTATTGAGGGAACAAATATGCTAGATTTTGGACCCAAGGAGCAACGTACAGCTGCACTTTGGAGAAAATCATTAGGGTAAAATGTTGGCCAAGAAATACTTTGATTAATTCATCTGTGTGACATATGGAGTCGGGGCCTGTTTGACACAGGCCTTTCATGGCTATTGGAGGGTCAGCCTCAAGTCAGGAGAAAATGTGGAGACTTCTCTGAAACCAGGATTACCACTGTGGGAGAGTTCATGTGTGGGGGACAGATGGAGCACGGAAACCATCACAGGGAGCTGATGCAAATAACTTCTTTAGAGGGAGCTGGAGGGATGACCCGTGGATATGAAAGGGTACACAAACTCAGATTTCAAGAGCACTTTCGGTCTTACAACTAGATAGATCTCTTTGGGGAAGTGGGAAAGAATACTCAAACTTGTGTATCCAGCTGCATTCATGGAGAATGCAGCCAGTGAGTGCTTGTGATGGGAGAGAGAAGCAAGCAGCCTTGAAAAACAACTGTGAAGTCTTCATAAACTACCCCAAACTAGAAAAGTTCATCTGGAGAATCATGCATTAAAATGGTGCTGGTCACGCAGAGTCTCAAAACAGACAGACACTAGAGATTAAATTTGACCCACAGAATTTGCTGTTAGAACTTGGTCATGGAGTAAGACTTCAAAGACCTCAGTTTTGGTGATACAAAAACTGACAGTCTTGTAAAACATATACCTGTCAAATGGGAAGATTGATGGGATCTTATGTTGATGGATTTTGTTTATGAGTTACTTCATCAGTGCTAACAAGGAGGTAGTTAGCCTCTGTATTGGGGCTGCGGGAACTCTGGCATCTGTCCACCTGGCAAGGTGTGACAGAATTCAGCTCAGAAGATCTCAGGCAACCAATTCAGGAATTCTAAGCAAGCTTATGTGTCACAGCAAAGTGGTGGGATGGCCTTGATTTTCATTGTTGGTGGAGGTCATTAGAAGGAAGAAGGAGAACGCCTCAACTCTCAGGACACAGAAGCCAATGTCAGAGTTTAAAGAAGGCTTTTGACATAGACTTCAGAGAGAAAAAAAAATGTACTCAGTTTGCTGATGGTCAGGCCAGTTCAGCAAGCGCCTGGTCCCTGAGGACCAACAGTCATGGCACATAGGATTAGGCCCCAAGATTCTTTAAGCTGGTCAGTTGTTCCACCCAGGTATCAAACTCTAGACCTAAGGATGTAGGAGGCAGATTTGACAACAATCCTGAAAATGGGCGAGATTTTGAAAACCAGAGTCACGCCTACTGTGTTGTGTCGAAGAAGGCCACTCTGTACCCACTTATGAAAAGAATGCCATTAACGCGTGATGGTGTCTGCAGAGACCAAGAACTTGACCAAAGTGGCCCCCACTCCTGAACCCCATTGTACGTGGATCCCTGGAACACTGCTTCGAAAGATCAACTGATGAGCAAACTCTGGCATCGTCTCCCTAAGGCCAGGCTTCTTATTACAGGAAAACCCAAACCTCCATGGACTGCAGTCGCATTAAATCTCTCTGCCTGTTAGTCACACGTGGACATGGTTTTGGCTCAGATACAGTTTATCCGGGATGCAGGGCCTGGCTGGAGGAAGTCTGAATTCTGCTGCTGAGAGTTTCAGCTTTACCATAATTCTAGACTCCCCAGCTCCAAGGAGAAAAACACTCCAAGCTCCTTGGAGAGACTTCTACTCAGTAGGAGACAGGAAGGAAATGGGGGGAGGGCTTTCAGAGGAAGCCTTGACAAAACTTCAGGTGCTGCACGGGGATGACCCTCTTTTTGTGTGAAAAACTGTAATGATTTTGGTAAGACAACACTTGGCGAGGCAAAAATAGTTACATCTTTTATTCTTTCTTGTCTTCTATCCCACAGCTCTTCAACTGATCAGGATACTAGGGGAGAACATAAATGAAGGACTAGGCATGCCAGGGGGATTCGTATAAATTGGGGGTATTGACAAATCAAACAAAGAAAGGAAAAAACCCAAAACAACAAAAGCAGCAGCAAATAGCTCTAGATAGGAGGGAAGAATTAAGACATTTGAGGGTTGGAGGGAGGGAGGAGAGAAATATCTATAATAAGGATTTCTAAATTTAAAGAACATTTGATGTCTCTTCCAAGAGTTAATTCTTAGATGTTTGTAGCAGGATCTTAACAGGTCTTATTAATAAAAACAAACCTGGAGCTGGGTATTGGGGTGAATGCTGGAAGATCAGAGAAGCAGAACAAGCCACAGCTAACCTCACCTTGCCACTTCCTCAGCTGATTCTGTTTCCTCAGACTGGAAGCTTCTGAGTCCTTATCCAAATGGATCTCAGCTGAACTGCTTCTTGAAAGCCTGAAAGCTTAACCAACTCTAGTTCCTGATCCTTACACCTTATATACCTTTCTGCCACCACTTCCTGGGATTAAAGGCATGAGTCACCCTGCCTGGCTGTTTCCAGTGTGGCTTTAAACTCACAGAGATCTGAATGAATCTCTGCCTCCCAAGTGATAGGATTAAAGGTGTGTGTGTCACCATTTTCTGGCCTCTATATCTAGTGGCTGTTCTGTTCTCTGACCCCAGATAAGTTTATTAGGGTGCACAATATTTTGGGGAGCACAATATCACCACAGATGTTACAACAAGAAGCCAGTGCTTACATTTTGTATTTCAGGGACTTGGGATTAGGCATCATTCTAACATGTCTTATGCACTTTCAGCCTTAGGCAGGCTGACGCCAGTATTTCATGAAAGTTATGATAATCCTGAAGAGAGTAAAAGCCATCTTGAGACACAGATGAAGTGCCCGTAAATAAGTAGTGAGTATGCTGGCGGCATGCCTCAGGTGTGTGCCTCTCTGAGACTGAAGACCCCTTTATTTATAAAGCACACATAGTCAGCCTTCTGTATCTCTCCCTGAGTCCCATATGGCCAAATGCAACCAACTGAAGATCAAAAATATCTCAGAAAAGACTGTATCTGTACTGACTATGTTACAGACCCCTTTCCTCGTCATTGTTCCCTAGTTACTATAGTAAACCAGCAATTTACACAGTAGTCATATTGTATTATGGTCTTTAAGTAATTTATAGGGTGATTGCTTAATCAGCCACATAGCCCATATGATGGGCTGCACATGCCCAAGGGTAGCTGTGAATGTGGCCCAACACATACGTACGTGTCCAAAGTTCAGACCGTCCTGTAAGTATCCAGGGTATGTGTGTAAGCTTGATGCAAATTCTCCGTTTTGTATTTGAGACTGGAGTATATGTAGATCTTAAATCTGTAGGATTTCCTGGGACCAGTCCCCCTAGTTACTCACAGTCATGTTCTGTATTGGTCTTCCTGAGAATCTCAGTCTGGACCACATGTTATATAGGTTATAGGTTGTCTAGACTGTTCCCTAAAGGTCAGAGTCCATTTGATTTTCTGTTTCTTGCAGCCAAAATTAAAACAATAACAATAACAACAACAACAACAAAACAAAGCACTTACAGATAATTAACATTATAAAGGAATAAACGATCACACAATCCAACCTATGTATCATCTAAATTATCTAAATTATATGTATCTGTGTATCTAAATTACCAGAGCTCCAGTGTCTGAGGGAAGTTTCATTTTTAACTTTTTTGTTTTCTCAGTGGTTAAGTGGAAATACTAATTTTAACCAGCTTTACAGACTTATCTTTGCTAAATGTGCCAAGCATACAGATAACACACTTAGAGCAGTGTCTAGCCCTTAGTAAATATGGTCCACTATCAGTCCCAGCGACGCTTCTCTTTGGCCTTGGCTGGCAAACGGCCCGCCGCAGCAGCAGCAGATGATTAGTCAGTTCTTACAGAAAGCAGCTTGCAGAGTGCCAGGTCCAACAAACTGAGTCAGAACAACCGTCAACCAGCTCCAGTCCTGGCCACTGTGTGTTTTGTGCTGTCCACGTCCCTCTGCTGTTGTTTATTTTGAAATAAGCCACATTAAATATGGTGGAAATAAAAGGGGAGACGGGCTGACTCCCCAAAGGACATGGAGGAGACAACGAGCTTTCATCCTCCTGAGTTTACTTCCAGGGGCATGACCTGTGCTCCGCACTCTCTGTCCTTCCTTTTGCTCTCTTGGATTATTAGGTTGTATCTTTTCTCATGCGAACATCTGTCAGCGGCTTCCATTTTAACTACCCACCCCCCCCCCCCCCTCCTGCGCCTTTTGTTTTATATTAGGTACTTATCACAGGTTAGGTTAATGCATTCAATTATGATTCCCATGCTTCTCCTTCATTTTCAATCAGTCGGTTGGCACATCTGACCTTCTTATTTCTTAAATCTTTAGGAATGCCAGAAGCAAGGCAGAATCTACAAGTAATCTCGAAGACCAGATGTAAGATAAAATCAGAAAAAGACATTTTAGATAATAGAGGGTCTTAGATTTAGAATTTTAATGAATATGTAAACCCTTCTTTCATGCATTAATTTCCCACATACCCTCAAATGCTATCTTAAAATAGTATCATTCCAAATGCAATTAAAATTAGCCTATGGGGTCCATCATTCTCAGTGGGAATATGAAGTAAAAATATGTAAAACACTGAGCTGCTTAAAAATTAAATGTTGAGGCCCCGAGTTCAATCCTTAGTACTGCCTTCCCCCAAAATGAGTGATACAATTCACATGAAGTTGTTATAAGACTAATAATCTCTTTAGAAGGAAAGACCATCTTAAAATATTTTCACATTTCCTGATAATTAAAGGGATTCAGAGCTGAGGGTATATTTCAGTGGTAGAGTGCTTGCCTAGCATGCTTAAGGCCCTGGGTTCAATTCAGAGCACTGCCCAAACAGGACAAAACAAGACAAAACCAGCCAGCCAACCAACCAACCAACCAACCAACCAACCAACTAACTAACCAACCAACTAACCACCACCAACAAAACAAAAAACTACCCCAAACCAAAACAATGCTATGAATTGAAATGATGATATATTTCTATACCTTTTACAATGGTAAAGATGAAAATCACTTATATTTCACTTTATAATTAAACTCATGGAGAAAGACTATTCAGGTATAATAAGTTAATAC
The DNA here is from genome assembly GCA_902168415.1 of Peromyscus melanophrys. Classification (NCBI taxonomy): domain Eukaryota; kingdom Metazoa; phylum Chordata; class Mammalia; order Rodentia; family Cricetidae; genus Peromyscus; species Peromyscus melanophrys. The sequence goes on along the minus strand of CABHPR010158035.1, from coordinate 41,804 downwards.
ATCATTATGGAAGGCACTCGAGCAGTGGTTATAGAAACTGACATATGTAACTCTTTAATTAAAAAAAAAACAGATATTTTTTCCTAATAAAAAATTAGGCCAACTCCACAAAATACATGAATGCACATTTGGATGTGCCTAGCACAAAGTCTGATTACCAAATTCTTCTGGTGACAGGCATTCATTTTTTAAACTATTTATAATGCTGTCTACAAATTTACGAGGAAAAACTATTTTACTTATTTATTGGGCTGTGGTGGTGGTGACACAGTGACTGTAGTGTGACCAGAGGTCAAAGCAGCTCCTCTGTGGACCCACATGTCTGCAGCTCCATCTCCAGACAGCTGTGCTGAGCATACCCTAGGTCCAGACACCCTTACCCAGTCAGAGGGTCATTTCTCGGGGTTCCACTGACTGACACTGATCATGGCCTCGCATTCAATGTTTCCACATTGACCTGTCTTCTAGGTGGCCTCTGCAATAGGTCTATGTAACTGGCTCCATGGTGGTCACTGGGGAGGGAGGTATTTTCTTCATGATTCCCCCTCCCACTCATTTATTAGAGACTAGTTACTCAGCTAGCCACGGATGTAACAATAGCTTTGACTTTTATGTAAAGTCACCTAGAAAAATTTAAACAAATAGACAGATCACATCCTGAGAAGTCCATTTACTTGGTCAAGTATGGGGTATGGGAATGCTGCACGTGTGCGCGAGTGTGTGTGTGTGTGCGTGTGCGTGTGTGTGTGTGTGTGTGTGCATGCGCGTGCGCACATGTGTAGGTCAGAGATTGAGATCTCACATCTTTCTCTCATTCTCCATCTTGCTTTTTGAAGCAGAGTCTCTCACTGAACCTGGAGGTCCACAAGTAGGTTAGGTTGATTGGCCAGCACACCTCAGGGATCCTCCTATCTCTGCCTTCCCAGCACTGGAATTACAGGCAGGGGCTGTCGTATTTGGTTTACTTTTCTTTTTAAACATGGTTGTTAGTGAACCAAATACAGGTAGCTATGCTTGAGTGTGGGGCAAGCATTTTATCAAATAAGCCATCTTCCTAGCTCTAGGCATCCTTAATTTTTAAAAATCACTAGATGCATTTCTCAGGAATCCAGGTTTGGGCATCACTGCTGCAGCTGAGAGCTCCCATCTTGAACTGCCAGCAGGAGACAGAGAGGGTGCTGTGGACGGCAAGAGACTCTTGAAATCTCAGAACCCACCCTGTGACACACCTCCTCCAACAAGGCCACACCTCCTAAACCTTCCCAAATAGTTTCACCAACCTGGGACCAAGCATTCAAACGTATAGACCTATGGGAGCCATTCTCAATCAAACCACCACACGCATTTTATTCTCATTCTTTTTCTTTCTTTTTTTTAGACTTTCAATATGAAGCCCAAGATGGTCTTGAATTTGCCATAATCCATAATCCTTTTGTTTTTTCTCTTGAATGTTGGGGTTTAAATGTGTGCCACCAACTTCACCTAGAAACAGCTCATTTAAGATTCGATGAATCACTCACTAGCACCTGCTCTGAACGGGAAGTATATTAACAACAGAAACACATTTGTTTTTTAAAGAAGTCTTCAGGGTACCTGGGTTTTAACTAGGGATAAAGGGCAATTCACGCTATGGTGGTTTCTTTCTTCATTTGACCCGGTTGGTAGACAGTAGATTGGATATGCTTTGGGCGATGCTGTACGAAAGCTTAACTTGGAGAAACAACAGAAAATTCTGTCAATGGAGAATGGTGGTTCCCCCCTCACCCTTCTATTCACTGCGTTAGACAGGACTTAGTCTTTCAGGCATTCTCTCAGAGTCTCAGCACTGGTCCTGAACTTCAGATTTGTTACCACTGACAGCATTGTCAGATGGGGGCATGTCCTTAGTACAGTCCTTTCCAGTCACTGGCAGTAGGAACTGTCAGACAGTGAGCTTTTCTCCTTTGTTCTTAAATCATTATTTATTATTAATTCATTATTAATATTCAATATAACCTTCACAAATATGATTATTAACATTCATATGGCAACATAATAATCTTTTTTTTTTTTGGTTTTTTGAGACAGGGTTTCTCTGTGTAGCTTTGCGCCTTTCCTGGAACTCACTTGGTAGCCCAGGCTGGCCTTGAACTCACAGAGATCCGCCTGCCTCTGCCTCCCAAGTGCTGGGATTAAAGGCATGTGCCACCACCGCCCAGCTTAACATAATAATCTTAAACTATATAAAATATGCTGTTTTCTCCAGTTTCTCTGTATAACTTAATCAAGCACCATGAGCCTGCTAAAGCAATTTCTTTTTATGTTTTATGTCTAGAGATCAGAATCAGGCCCTATGACATCATTTTCGCTGATTGGTGGGCTGATTGCTGAATTGGTTGGTCTCTTAGTTAGGGTTTCTATTGCTGTGAAGAGACATCATGACCATGACAACCGTTATAAAGGAAAACATTTAATTGAAGCTGGCTGAAAGTTTTGGAGGTTTAGTCCATTATCATCATGGCGGGACATGATGGCATGTCAGCAGACATGGTGCTGGAGAAGGAACTGAGAGTTCTACATCTTGACCACAGGTAGCAGAAGGAGAGACTAGGTACTGGGTATAGCTTGAGCATATATGAGACTTCAAAGACCACTCCCACAGTGACACACCTCCTCTAACAAGGCCGCACCTACTCCAACAAGGCCACACTTCCTAATAGTGCCATTCTGTATGGGCCAACCATCCAAACACAAGAATCTGTGGAGGCCATTTCTATTCAAACCATCACAGTTGGGTTAAATTTTCAGCCTATGAGATTTGTTTTTAGACATCTCTGGGTATTAGGTGTTTCCTAAGGAAAACTGAGACCATTTGTGTGTTGAGTTTTCTTTCTTGTTTAAAGTAAAAGTGAAGAAGAATAAAGATGATGGCAATATGGTGTGCTCTGTCTCTGATGACAGGGCTCGATGAAGAGGGTAGTTTGATCTGTGTCCTTGGTTGATGTAGCACCCCTGAAGTGTCTATCTGACTCTTCAGCTGCTATAGAATTTGCCAGGAATGCTGCTTTCATCTCTTTCTTGGTTTTCAAAACAGCTCTCATAAACTAGGTTTTTAAGAGATCATTTTTGGAGTCATTCTTTTGAATTATGATATGATAAGGAGGCAACCTATGAACTCAGGCCATGAGATATTTCTGGATATGGGAAGGTTTTATATGTGTGTTTGAAAACTGCTGTAGACTAGCGGAGACTTGCAAAGCACATGTCTAGACTAAGGGATGTCTGTAATGAAAATAATAACGTTTTAGTTTGGGGCTTTTATTGTTGTTCTTGTTTAAAATCCCCTTTCCTTATCTGCTGTGACCACAGAACTCTTTTCTACCCTGTGGACGTTTGGAGTAATGTGGAAAGTATGGACTAGTTTAACTTTTCCCCTGGGCAGAGGCACTACATTTAGTGATGGATTGATTGCAATATGGTCTCACATTGTAGCCCAAGCTGACTTAGAACTCACTATGATGCCTAAGTTGGCCTCAAATCCCAAGCCTCCCGTCTCAGCCCCTCAAGAGCTAGATTACAGACATGCACTAGCAAGCTCAGTCCAATCGCTTAAGTTTTTAAACAGTCTCATCTACAAAGAAGGAATTACACTTGTCTCTACCACCTTCTGAAAACAACTATAACCTGAGGGTTACATAAAAACCATAAGGCACAGCCCACGTAAAACACAAGGAAAAACTGAAACCGTTGTACCCAAGACACAGAAAAGATTATATGTTTTGTAATGTAAGATGTAGAAAAGGCTTCATTTTCTTGAGCCCAATGTATGGAAAAGGCTGGGGTTCTTTTGTTGTTTGTTTTGTGAAAAATAATAATTCTGTTAAGTTTGGATGAAATGCATTAAAATATCATGATTGAGTTGTATATTCATAATTAACTGCCTTCATTTTCACATTCAGGACATTGGATTGTTCTGAAAGTCACTCAGGAGCAAACTAGCAGCTTAAACAGACTTTAGAATATCAAACTTACTATATAAAAACCTTTAGAGGGGTAAATAAGTAACAACAAAACTTTTATTTTTATTTTTCTTGGGAAAATAAATCCTGGAACACTTTGAATTCTAACTAGTGGGTCAAGAATGTTTAACTGGTCTATTAAAATGTTGATAAACACTGTAAGTTTCCAGATGGCATTGGCTTGTTCAGGATCTTTCAAGGATCTTCACAGTCAGTCCATAAATTAGAGATAAATACACACTTCATAGCAACAGACTTCTCTTTAGGGTGGCTAATCCATGTCTGGGATATGGCTGTATAATTTTAATGCATTGATGGGGTATGCTTTTCCCCAAAGTCGCCTTCCAAGAATCGTATCTTTTTGAAGTTCATAGACGCTTACAGTTCCCTCTTGGTCAAGATAACTTGTACGTCTCATACCGTGTTCGAAATGCCTGACAAACAATTTGGACATGTAGCGTAGTAAAATCAGGTTGAAGATAGCTGAGCAACATAGCCAGGACTCTGCCAACCGAACAGAAGTAAACGCACTTCCTACCCAGCACCACTTCTGTATGAGTTCCCTTCGAATTTGACTTCACCAGGTCAGAGGAACAGAGTCTACGGTTCACAGCTTCCAGAAAGCCTTTGGTGTCCCCATTTCTCTGGGTTCCTGAACACCAGAATCCTGGTCCATTGCAATAACTGCCACTTCGGGTGCTATTTATTAATTTACCTATTTGTCACTAGACTCTGAGGTCCTTGTAGTACAAGCTGTATCTCTGTCTTTCTCTGCCTCCCTCCACCCGTCTGTTTGTTTCTCTGTCTGTCTTTTTCTGTGTGTTCATCCACATGTGCCTCTGTTTGAAGTGCGGGGGTTTAAATCCAAGGCCCTGTATATACGCTAGGCAAGTACTCTATAACTGAACTGTATCATCAGACATAGGCATTTTAAGCTGGAGTCTTGCCAAGTAGCCCAGGGCCTTGAACTCCTATATAACTCAGGCTTTCCTTGAATTTTCAATCCTTCTTTTTAGGTTCTTCCTGTGTGCTAGGAATATAGGTGTATTCCAATACACCCTCCAGAACCTATGTCTTGACTGGTATTCATTTCTGGTAATTAAGTTAGAGTTTTATGCTTATATATCCAATAAATGGTTGGATGGCCAAGTGAAGGAAATGTTTTCATGGTGCTTACATGTTAAGTACATAGCCGTCTTTTGACAGTAGCTTCTAAAACCTCTTTCTGTGGGATATTTATACTGGACTCCTCTGTTTCTTATGTCTCTTGCAGCCAAGATTCAAGACCTAAGGTTTGATTCAACCGTTAGTGTTCTCAGACTCATTCACTGTGGATGTGGTGGCCCTGCCCTATCACACCCTCCTGTTGTGGTTAGACTCCGTGGTCAGAGTGGGCAGAGAAGTAGACAGGTTGTGAAAGATGGCCATTAGAAGACAGAAGTTATGCCATGGAGAAAAAAGGTGAGCGGAAACTAGACAGGAGCCAGGAAGGCATACTAACCAGAAAGGAAGCAGAGATGAAAGGGAGCCATAAGTACTGTGGCTTTTGGATGTCTCAGAGCTACTGTTGGTCCCCGAAGGGCCTGCTGATTGCTGCTTCTCCAAACCAAGTCACTCAACACTTGTATATGTCCTGGTGTCTTTGTACAGAACTCCTGTTCTTAGTTGTGTAGTCCCAGGGACTGAACATTGGGCCATGCACATACTAGACAAGTGCTCTACCACTGAGCTACATCCTCAGTCCTCTTTTGAACTTTTTGCTTTTATATTTGTTTAATCTTTCTCTCTCTCTGTCTCTGTCTCTGTCTCTGTCTCTGTGTGTGTGTGATATACCTACATATGTGTGGGTGTGTGTACACTTGTGGAGGACAGGAGAGAATGTCAGTTGTCTTGCTCTATCATTTTCCATTTTATTTCTTTGACACAGGGTTTCTCACTGAATCTAGAGCCAGGCTGGTGGCTGGCTAGCAAGCCACAGTGCTTGCCCTGTCTCTGGTCCCAACAGCACTGGGGTAATAGATGACTGTAGCCATGCCCAGTTTTTTATGTTGGTACCAGGATCCAAGATTAGGTTCACAGTAAGCACTCTGATCCACTCCATTATCTCTCCAGGCCCCCTTAGCAATCTTTGAGATTTTTATCTTGAGACAACTTCACACCAAGTTGCTCGAATTAGTCTTAAACTTGTGGTTCTCCTCCTAAGTAGCTGGACTTATAGGCCTGGGCCATCAGGCCTGAACCATCAGACCTGGATCATAGGCCTGCGCCATCAGGCCTAACTTAAACATTATTATTTGAGATAATCTGCTCATGTCAGCTTATTAGGCAAAGAATTTTCATTTCCTATCTTCATCAGTCTGGAAGCGGGTAGTTGAATTTGTTCAAAGAGACAAGACTTTGATTTAGCTTTGTACGTTTAGACATCCCCCAATGATCCAGGTATTCTAGGGGAGGCTTCTCACTGTGGTCCTACATCAGAATCACGCGGTTGGGGGTGATAGTAGTAGAGATGGCAAGATTGGCTCTTTCTAACAAGCTGTGCAAGGGAAATGTATGAATCATTGGTCTCTGACAACACACACATCGAGTCAATGGCCTAGAAACGTCTGCAGGAGGGTTGGTCAATCACAAAGCTTGTTCACAGGAGAGCGGTTCATGCCCAGACATCTCTGCTCTAAAATGAGCCACTTAGTTTCTTGGGATGGGAGAGGTGGCTTTTTGACTCTGTATGGAATGGGACATGTCATGCAATGTGCCTGCCTAAACATTATTCACAGGATCTTTGAAAACAAATAGTTTGTCAAAAACTGGGAATTTTGGACCCATGCTGTAACCAAGATTTTTTTTAAAACCAAACAAAAATCTCAAGGCAAATCCAGACTTGCAGAAGAGAAATTATTGAGACACAAGGAAATAGTGATAAATCATTGATTTCTTAACCTCCTTGCATCATTAAGAAAATTATGCTAAAGACAGCTCACAGGCAAGCCTACACGTTCCCTTTTCCCCAGGCAAGGCTGACGTTGCATCATAGAGATCTGGTCCTTCTATAGGATTACTTTTCTCTTTTGAAGGAAAATGTTCCTTTAAGTACTCTAGAACACACCCTTCCCTCTTCCGGGGCAAGGAGAAGTCTTCTGATCTTTCTAGAATAACTTGTAGGTCAGTCAGACTTTACCTGTATTTTCCATTTGATCGCAATACCTGCCCTTATGATAGCGAGGTTGTTTCTTTCTTTCTTTTCTTTTCTTTTCTTTTCTTTTCTTTTCTTTTCTTTTCTTTTCTTTTCTTTTCTTTTCTTTTCTTTTCTTTTTGAGACGGGTTTTTCTGTGTAGCTTTGCGCCTTTCCTGGAACTCACTCTATAGCCCAGGCTGGCCTTGAACTCACAGAGATCCGCCTGGCTCTGCATCCCGAGTGCTGGGATTAAAGGCGTGCGCCACCACCACCCGGCACGATGTTGTTTATAAGCAAAGTACTCTGAAACAGTTCTCATCATTCAGTCGTTGGCAAGGTACTGTCCAAGAGAGCCTGATCGGTTCTGGCTTGACTTTTGCCATAAAGTTACAAACACAAGATTGTCACTGGTACAGGAGAAGAAAAACAAACTAAAAGTGTGTGGGGGATTTGCAAGCTGAGTTTCTCTACAAGAGTCCCTCTTACTGTTTTAAAACAGATGGGAGAAGAAAGTAATTTATATATAGGAAGTCATGGAAATTACTTTTGAACAGAAGTTACATTTTCTACCATTATAAAGGTATTTTATCCACAAAAGAAGAGAGGGGTAGCATTAACATAAACAGTTTTATAAGTAGAAACCTCCTTTTATTTCTGTTCAAGCTCTAAAAGTAGCCATTAGAAGACATTCCCACACTATGCATGTTATATCGTTTGTGCTCATGCATTTCTGCTCAAAACATTCTCTCTATATGCAACCTAGTATGTATATGGTAAAGTACATAACACTGCAAATTTTCTATATGATCTCAACAGTGGCTAAATTATGCATACTATTTTACAATGTGCTCTTTTCCTTTTGAAATCTAACCTAGGTATCTTTCATAGTGAGATAGATGTAATTTGCTCTTTTAAATAACTATACAGAATATTATAGTGTAAATATCCATAACTAATTTTGCTGTTTCTCCATCCATTCTTTGTATGTTAGCTTTATCTTTTATTATAAGAAACACTTCATGAGATATTCTTGTACATAAGGCTTTGCCCGTTCATGAGTATGCTGGTACAGTGGATTATAAGAAACCAAGTGTGGGATCAAAGGATACATTTAGAATCATGTATCCTTAGACTCTCAATTATCATCACATAGATGTGTTGAGCTAATTTTCGGTGAGCTAATTAAATAAGAGTTTAATCTTTTCACTTTCATGGTCCTTTAAGACCTTGCAGAATGACTTGAATGTATACACATTTCTAATATTTTTATAAAATTATTGAAAATCACCATCAGCAATGATTGCTAAATCTTTGTTCTTCTACAGTGTATTATCTCTCACATATCAAGTGAGGTTGGAGCAGCTGTTGGGTATCCTAGGAATCAGGTTCGGGGAACCTGAAATGAGAATTCATAAAAACCTTGCAGGAGGTTTTGATACAGTAAGTGAGAAATGGCTAACTCCTGAAACAGACATAGGGATTTACCATCAAAGAAACTGATTAATGCAATAAAATTAAGATAAAAAGTTGGTAGAATATAAAATCAAGGCAATAAAGATGACCATTAAACCCATAGAAGTTACTTTTTATATAAAAAAAGTGAATTACAAAATAAACAAATAAATCGACTCATTCCAAAAGTAGTAAATCGAAGACATAATATATTTTAGAAAAAAAGTATTGAACAGCATCCTGGATTATTGAATAATAACATGTTTTAAGAACAAGTCATATAAATACATTGAAAATGATTGAGTTTCTTGTTGATCTGTCAGGAAATACTGTCGGGGCCACAACAACACAAAGTTCATGAAACAGGATGTCAGCAACCACTGCACGATAGGCCTTCGACCCCAAGTCTTTGACTTTGGAGAGTCCCGACTGTACAAGGTCTGCAGTTCTGTGAAATGTGACATCATGTGGGAAAATAGCCCATCAGAGGCTTCTATGAATTTATCAGCTATTCTAGAAAATTATATGGCACACTGATGACTCATGAAAGGAAAGTTTTATAAACCATGAGAGGAAAAATCATAATGTAAGCCAGAGAAAAATGACTTTGGTTTCTGTTCTGCCTATAGAAAATTGTCGTATACGATGCGATAATCAGGAGGTATTGCTACCAAAGACATAGTAGGGGAAAGACAGTAGCGATTATATTCATGTGTTATGGTATGTTATTACAACTATGGTATTGTTCTGGATTTTTTTGCAAAGTGGGATATTTGTCATTGTTAAAAAATGTATAATTTAATATGCTTATTCCCAATCTAAATACAGGTTCATGATAAAACAATAAAACTTAATCTTGCATCCTTTAAAAAAAATATGTCTCTAACATTACATGAGCTTCAGGCACAGAAGTCAGGTCCAGGCCCGAGTGAGTTTATGAGGGTGCCTCTTCGCACACGTTCTTGCCAACTTTGGGTAGTAGTAAAATCTTTTCTGTGCTTGCCAATCTGATAATGCATGGTATATCTTAGCTGTTTTGGTTTATATTTCTTTAATTAGGAATCAAGCTGAACATTTTTCATGTGATTATTTTTTGGAGCTCTTCCTCTCATTATTTTTGCCTATCAGTTACCTTAAACACACACACACACACACACACACACACACACACACACACACACACAGAGTTTATCTGTGGCAGTTCTGGTTAACAGCATTCATCCTTCTTCCTGTGAATTGTCTTTGAAATATTGTCCCCAGTCATTTATTAGTCATTTCATACTGATTATGATATATATTTCTCTTCCTTTTAAAAACATAACTTTTTATTAAACTTACAAATTCACATACATGTTTTTGCTTCTTTGATTTGGAGTCAGAGTCTAGCTATGCTGCTCAGGGTAGTTTTGGACCCCTCCCGCCTCAGCTTCCTGAGTGACGGGGTTATAGGCATGTGCCATCATATCTGGCCGTGGCAGGATTTTTGAAGAAAGTAAAAGATTTATGTAAAATAGATTGATGCTTCCTGAGAGTTGACTCCAATACCTAACTTAAATCCGATAACTATAATTTCAGAAACATCAAAGATCTGAACACTTTGGCTCCATCTCCAAGCCAGAGGGATAGTGAAAGACTTTTTAAAAAATATTATTTGAGCTATTTTCGCCTTTCTCATTTTATTGCAGAATCAAGTTATTCTGTATTTGGAATGAATGAGGGAATAGAGCCAGTCTACAAGACTGTCACTTTCAATGCCGAAGAGACCCATCAAGGAGAGACAAACGATCCACACTGATGTCCTGGGAGGACGTGCCCTGTGCTTGCTCTCCTGGCTTGTCATGTCCCAGGCACATGGAGCTGGGTGCACCTGGATGAATAATTGATGCCATCCACTGAAGATGACACATGTGGAAACACATTTGTCTCACTCAGCAGCCTTAGTCACCCACTTTCCCTGCAGCTGCTTCTCACCTTATGACCCACTTCAAATGTTGCCCCCAATAAAGCCTTTTTTTTGGATCCTCAAGGATACCTTATCAATGTTTTACAGCATCTCTACAGCACTCAAGGTATTCTGTTAGCTCTGTCCACTTTCTCTCCATTTGAACCATGAACTTCTTGCAGGTAGGAACTTATTTTGCTCATTTTGAAATACACAGAACTCAGACAGTTTGTCCCATGGTAGGTGTGCAACACAGTTGTTTGGGATTGTGCATAGAGCCTATCATGATTGAAATGAAGAAAGAAATAGTGTATTTCCCAACTACTAAAAGATCACCTGTTAGAGGTATACCTACAATAACAGGATGGCAGCATGAATTGCTTGGGTGGTTACTAAAAGTAGTGTATTTTGTTGAACAGGCAAAAATAATTCACAGTGGGACCCAGTGTTATCCTTGGGTTTCTTGGATCCGGCACCTTCACAACTGAGTTCATATCCCCATTTCCTTTCTAGAGCTGGGAGCACTGTTACTGAACACTAGAAGGACACTGCCTTGCCTTGCTGAGAGTTCACACATTTGCTCTGTATAAACACACTTTACAAAGTGAAAACTGCTAACATTTATAGAGAGGCGTGAGTTGGGCTCCCAAATGACAGTGCGTGTACGTTAATAAACACGCACTCATATAATTATACATAATAAGCATTTTGGACAAAGGCTTCAAAGTAGTTTAAGCATTTACAGCAAATGATGCTGTCTGGTAGAGGAAAGCAGATCCCGGAGGGACCAGTATACCATGTGCTTCTGGCGTTGTCCCATCTGCTCATTATGTCGTACAGATCTTCTCCATAAATCATTGTGCTATGCAATAGTGTCTCGTTTATACTGTCCAAAACACAGCAGTGTTGAGAAAGCTAAAATAGGCCGGTTCTTGAGTTTTAGACATGCACGCTAATGCTTCATTGTTAACAAGAATATTTGGCATTGTTACAGAAACCAAGCTATTGATTCAGCAGGAAAGGCAAACAACTTCAGGCCTTACCCACTGATGGAGGTCAAGGACAGGTAAACACTCATCTTGGGTCTTGAATGACCTAGTCAGTGCTTCTAATTCATAGTCTTTTGCTCATTTATCATTAACTTGGGAAAAAGAACCCCATCATAATTTGTTCAAATGCATTTGATCCTGAGTTGTAAAATAGACAACTCATTCACTTGGAATGATTGCCTCACTATGAAGATTCTCCTTACTTGGGATTAGTGTTCTGCAGTTCTGATACTTCTGTATAGGGTTACATATGTTACCTGAACACAGTATATGTTAAAACTAAACGTGGTTCAGGTTCACATGCCATAGGGATATCACTGTGAACAACAGCTGTAAGGCCTGACTAGTGTATTTCAGAAACTTTAAAAAAGGTCAGTTATTGAATGTATTGGTGCATAAAATCTTTGCAACATCATACTGCATGTTCATTTAAACTATTTCAATTGAGGACAAGAGGTCAGTCTTCCTCGTCCTCGTCCTCGTCCTCGTCCTCCTCCTCCTCCTCCTCCTCTTCTTCTTCTTCTTCTTTTTTTTTGGTTTTTCGAGACAGGGTTTCTCTGTGTAGCTTCACGCCTTTCCTGGAACTCGCTTTGTAGACCAGGCTGGCCTCGAACTCACAGAGATCTGCCTGCCTCTGCCTCCCAAGTGCTGGGATTGCTCTTCTTCTTCTTAACAAATATTACCAGAGCTAGAATTCAAATCCAAGGAAGTCTGACTATAAGTGTATGGCCTTTCTATTATTACTAATGCCTTCATTTAACTCTATATAAGAATTTTCTTTCTGTCTGAGTGTGTGATTCTTATGTTACCAGCATTATATTTGTGAATATTTTATAAAACCTTGCCTTCCCTCATACATTTTTGTTATTTTGAGGCTACTTTGCAAACACAGTCTCTGCTTCCTCTGTCTAGTTAGGAATGGCAGTACCAGCTATTGTTATAGTTTGAATATAAAGTTTCTTTCAAAGGTTCATGTATTTGAACATTTAGCTCTAGTTTGATGGTGCTCTTTTGGAGGTTGTGGAAGTGATGTTGTAGGAAGTTAGCTAGTAGACATGGGTTATTACCGGCTGGCCTTTGAGAGTTCTAGTCAGGCTATGCTTCTGGTGTGAGCTCTCTGCTTCTTGTCTGTGATGGCAATGTGGCCAGTCATTTCATGCTCCCCTGGCCACCATCAGGATACTGTCTACTGACAAGCCTTCCCTCTACAGGTGAGGCCAAGTAGACCATTCCCCCATTGGTTGCTTCTGAGAGCTATTCTCACACACATGAGAAAAAAAATAGCTAATACATCTGGAGACCAGGGTTCAAATTGTCTCCACATTTTTGCTAATCTTTCACATGTGGTGTCTGTACCCATCTCTGTTCCTTTACTCAGACATTCACTAGTAACTCACAGGTGAATTACACAAGTCTTTTTTTATTCCTATTTACATAATTATTTCTTTTCCTTCTCCCTCTTTTGTCAAAGGCTGCCCTGTTCTTTAAATTAATTAATAACAGAGTCAATTTTGGGGGAGAGGGGAAGCCATAGATAGGTTGCTCATGCCTCAATGGATGACAGCACATGTGTACATACCAACAGAATTAACTGAACTTAATAGTTTTAAAAACGAACATATAAAGTTGGGAGGAAGATGAGAGATATGTTACAGGGAACAGAGAGAGCTGGAGGGAGGATTGGGGGGATGGACATGATCAAGATACATTATACACATGTATAAAATTTTCAAGTAAAAATAAAATTTAAAAAGAAAACAAAGAACCAATTCTTTTCTTTTAACTTCTGCCTCTTCTAATTTGTGTCAAGAGTTTTCCTCATCGTGACTGACAACTGTGACATTAACTGTGAAGGGCTTTGATGGCACCTGCAACCAAGAGAGATTAATGTGCAGAACTCTGAAATTGTCAAGATGTGTTTTCTTCCCTATCACCCTCCAATAAGCTTATAAGATGTCTTCTCAATAGCATAGTACTTCCTAAAAGTACTAAAGAATGACTTCTGTTGATACCTTAAAATTTAATGGTTACAATCTTAAGAGATTTTCTCCTGTTTTTCCATTTTAATCACATGTGTATGTAGACTGCCCAAAGTTATGACGTAAGTGGGATCTTTGGTACCCAATTTGAGCATTGCTTCTGAAAGAGAGAAATATCTGGTTCCAAAAACCTGTCTGAAACACATTAGTTTTTAAAGCTGAGGACTCCTCGTATTCACGCTTTGCAGCAATGCCGTTTCTGATTGGTTATCTGTAGACCAGTTTTCCTGTGGGATGCTCCTGCCTTCTTGCCTTTTTCTCATTCAGTTTCTGCGAGAGGTTGAAGTGTCAGAGAAAGCGTGCAGGGAAAGCTTGATACTTTCTGTTATTGATCTAGATTTCAAATCCAAGTTGATTGGCCATGGTTTCGTCATGACTCTCTCTTCCCTTTTATCCTGGTAACTGGTAATCTCTTCATTCACTAAACATCTATTTTTGAGCTGAATAGAAAGAAAAGAGCCAGAGCCCAGAGGATTTCTCTTTAATTAGAGAAAGGCTGAAGAGAGTAGCCTTTAATTGGTTCTTTTTTAAAGCTTAGAAGTAGAGATGAAAACTTAGAAGAATGGAGAGAGGGTCCACATGGAAATGAGAGGTTGGAGTAACCATAAACACGTAGAAATATCCTATCATGATTTTTAAAAACCCAATAGTGACCAATAAAAGAGAAAATTATAAGGGAGATGGTGAGATAGTCCTTTCAACAGTGGCTGTGATTCACTTGGCTTATCCTAACAATTTTTGCGTGGTTGGTCATGTTTTAAAGGCAGGGGGTCAACTGCATTTTGTTCTCATGTCAATCTCAGAAGCAAAGCCTGGGTTCAGGTGAATATCATGGTCCTAGACATGTAGGCCTCTTCAAAATTTTATAGCACATATCTGTCAGGACAGTGACCTGGATTCCTCTTCAAGTCTGGTCCTGTAGGAGTATAATAACACTATTATTTTTATCTTGGCTTATAGACAGGTCAGGCTAAGAGGAGTTTTTTTTTTTAATTTGATACTTCAAGTTGCTACCTTTGAAAGGGCGATATGGAATCTGAGCAATAAATCATAATAAAGAAAAGTTAGTATCAAATAGAAAAATCAAGTATGACACTTGACCTTGATTTGTTTTCTAAAACTTGATCTACAGGTATGAGAATTCTTGAATCTTAGAAGCAGATTCATTTATTTTTACATTAATTTTTTTAACAATTGCTTTTTAGGGCACACTTTTTTTTTTTAAATACAACTTAATCAGTATTTTTTAAGACTCAAAATGAAAACACTTCTTTTTTGCTAGAGTTTTCCTGCCTGGCCCACAGTCAGGATAAATCTCTTTCACCTGCCAGTCCCACAGCCACTCAGACCCAACAAAGTAAACACAGAGACTTATATTGTTTACAAACTGTATGGCCGTGGCAGGCTTCTTGCTAACTGTTCTTATATCTTAAATTAATCCATTTCTATAAATCTATACCTTGCCACATGGCTCGTGCCTTACCGGCATCTTTACATGCTGCTTGTCCTGGCGGTGGCTGGCAGTGTCTCCCTCCGCCTTCCTGTTCTTTTAATTCTCTCTGTTAGTCCCGCCTATACTTCCTGCTTAGCCACTGGCCAATCAGTGTTTTATTAGCAACACATTTGCCATACAGAACATCCCACAGCACACTTCTACATATTTAAGGTTCTAAATAGAATTTCTCCTGATTTGGGGACGGTATTTTTCCGTGAAAACTCAGTTCTCTTATATACGTTTGCTATGTGCTATTAGGAATTCTCCTCATGAACTTTTTCAGTCCATATGAAATACTTACTATCACAACAGTAGTCATCTCCTTTCTTAGTTTACATCCAAATGATGGAAATTACTTCTCAAACAAGTGCCTTGAATTACTTTAAAGCCTTCTCTTACTCCCCTTTCTCCAAAGAAAACCTTTAGCATCAGAAGCTAATTATCAATACCCTATTCCGTCCTTAACCAAAAAAGGAAGTCTCAATAAGATCTTCTCTTAGGAAATGAAATATAAGATTTCAAGTAAGGAATTTTCAACAAGAATCATGCCTAAGTTGAACTTCTCAAAGCATAGTTTAAAGAATACAACAATATTATATAGAAACAGACTTAATCATACATTAAAACTAAGTTCAATAAATTTCCAAGGTTATGCTCAGGGATGTAGGTGAAGTGTCCATGAAGCTCAGTTTGTTGTGGTGTTTAGAGGGAATGTACAGTGATAAAGTTGGTGACTGTTTCTACTGAGTATCTCCTACACACCAGCTTGATTATATTTGCACACCTCTGATTATCACAGCAAAGTTTTAGGGAGGTGTTATGATCTCCTTTTTCTCTGGGTCGTTGGGATGGGGACCTATCCCTGCTTTGTGTCACTCCTCTTACTCACTTGAAGTGTTCCTGAAGTCGCTCTGATGCCCTTGTGTGGGAGTGGACTGTTGCAGTCTCTCTCCTGGCAAGAGGTGGAAAGGTGAAGATAGTAGATTGATAGACAGCCCTTACTCCATACTCCTTCTGCGTAAACACACAATGCTCTTCTTCACTTATTCAATTGATTCTTCCCTCCATGATGTTCTGTCCATTTGAGTCAAAGTACAGACTTGCTTAGTTATATATTAGGTTAGCTATTACCAAGACTCTAATGCACACCACAGGCATGTCTCAGAAGTCCAGCCAGCCCCTGGACATATAGTCCATAGAACTAGAGCATTATCACAAAGACATTTATTTTTACTAGAATAACAAAATTCAAAACCATATGGCCTGCTACTTAAAATACACTAAGTGTTTGATAAATGATATAAATAAAAGCATATTAGTGTTATATTATTATACACAAAGAAAGTACTATATTTATGGATTTCTCATGTTATTCTAATGGTGTGGTACTAACTGGTCTTGGAATTTTTTTCTGAGGAAGAGCATTATTTGTTAGAAAAAAATACTTAGATATTTATTAGAGACTAGCTGATACTAAGACTTATGGAACAGTTAAGACTGCTGGTCACACTGGGAAAGAATTTGGAGTTAAGTGTGCCAGTTTTGGAGGCTCTGGCAATTTCTCCTAGAACTTAAATAGACTTCCTTGTAAAACCTGGGGAAGAGCTGGTTTTAGATTCAGGGTGACATGGGACAAAATAGAGGCAGCTCATGTGTATGCTGACCGGAAGTAAAATGGATCACCAGAGAAAAAGCACTGGCTGGGATTTCTCAGAAACCTTCAAGAACGTTAGCCTTTTTAATACTTGGCACGGGATAGGGGGCCTACTGGGCTTTATTTTTACAGTTTCAGAAGAGTCTCTGACGGTATCTGGATTTCAGTACAGTTTAGCAGCAGACCTCTCATCCTTAAGAACTCCCCAGACTTTCCTTTCTTAACAATAACAGAGTATCATCTCTGGATTAGACATTTCAGCTCATTTGTCTTTCTCTTGAGCTTTCTGGACTGGTGGGAGGTGTCAATGGGTCCAGTGGATCGAGGGACCCCCAAGAAAGGTCTCAAGGCTATAAGGCCCTAGTCTGTAAAGCAGACACAGCAATAGTCACAGGAGGAAATGGATATGGAATAACTTTAAAAAAGAGATGACTCAGAATTCTGACTCAGAGGGATTTGGGCCAATTTCTGATCTCATCCTGGAGTCTCACGGCACCTGGGCTTTCCTTGGAGTTCTCCTATCTAGACTGAGTTTAGGACACACCTGTCTGGCCCAGAGGGGATAAGCTGAGGAGTGAGAACTGTACCTGTAGTGGAATGCAGCTGCTCCCATTAGATCAGACAGGGGATCAGACCGATAACTTCTAGAAGCACAGATTATCATACTTCCAATCAGGAAAAACAAACTCTGGCACATTTAAGCACTGCTAAAGAAACACAGCCTTTGCCAGTTTGGGGCCAGCTTCTATGAACCAGTTCATTTCTGCTCGAAGGTAACCTGTTTCACTAGAAACATCGTGTTACCTACAGTAACAAGAAACCTTGGCTCTAAGTTTGCCTTTTGGCGCAAATGTAAAATCTCATCGTTAAGGAGCGGATGAAGATCTGGGAAATTACAAAAGTCACCTTGCTCAAGGTTGCGGGTTTTGTGTTTCCTGGAAGGGAATGTCTGAAGGAAGAAATTAGTTGAAGGCAAATAATTTTCCTTGAAGAAATTTCTGGTAGAATTATAACACGCTATTTTCAAAACATTGCTTGCACTTTTTACGCTCAAAGATGGTTTTGTGAAGTAACCTGAGAAGTATCGTACGCCTGCCCCCAAAGTTTCCAAAGTTATTTCTTTGTATTGTAACTAGAGCCTGCCCCAAATGTTTCTAAGGTTCTTTCTTTCTTCCGTTAACATCTGCAAACATCCCACCTGGGGTTGCCTGGATAGCTGGCTTCAGGATGCTCTGACTTCCCTTGAACCCTCAGTATCATGAGTCTGTTTGTAGCTCCAGGAGTTTTTCTGCAACTAAACTCCCAGGGCTACCAATGATCCTGGGAGGAATCTGGGCATGGAATCAGTAGGGAAGAAAAGCAAATCAATGACTCAGAATTGCGCAAGTGTCTGAGATCACTGTTGATAGGAACGGACACTCCACAGGCATTCCCAGACCACATGGAGACCGACCCAAATCCATCAGCATCAGATTCACCTTAGGGATGACTCAATTCTATTTCTGCCTAAATGACGGATCCTGGGAGAGACATCAGGAAATGAGCCTCTCAGGACAGTCCTGGGGGTCTTATCTCTTTCCCACATGCAATCTCAGCTTACCACTTGACCTCAGCTTATGTGCCCTCTCTGTGTTCTTTACTTAATGAGTCGTCTGAACACTGGTAGGGCAACTGGAGACTGTGCCTTTGCTGTCGAGAATTTTACCAACCAGTATTGTAAATTCTTGTTTGGGAAAGGGGAGTCGGGGAAAATCTTACTCCTCAGTAGAGCTGGCTAAGAGAATTGGTACACTCAAAGAGTGATGGAGTACAGAAAAAAAACTGCTGGCAGAGGTTAGCCTTAACCATTCCCAAGGCCATGCGTGGTTGGAGAAAAATGGAAAAGTCGGGAGATGTTGGCATCACTGTGCTTCATAACCGCTGCCACATCTAACTCCTGGGCTCTGAAGCCTCTCTGAGCTTTTGAGTTCCTGGCAGAGCCTATGCTGAACGGTTTTTCTAGAGAAATTTGGTGAGTTGTCTGCTGCTGTAGCCAAGCAGGGCTGCTACTGAATGATGTAAGCAGTTGCTTTCTTTCAAGAGCAAAAGCAATTTGATGCATCCTAGCAGACTAAGTCAAAGGTGGAAAATATTTCAGTTTATATTCAATTGTTTGTGTACCACCATCCCTTTCAGATAGGAGATCATGTAGTAGCCTTGAACTCATTATAAAGTTTAGGATAATCTTGAACTTCTGATGTTCTTGCCTCTACCTCAGGCTAGGATTCCAAGCATGTGCAATGAATACCTGGTTCAGGAAGGAATCAAACCCAGGGCTTTGTACATGTTAGGTAGACATTCTACCAGCTAAATTGTGTCCTTAATTATTCCCAGATCCCTATACTCTTGAAGACTTTCCCAGCAGCTAGTATCTGAAGGCTTAATGCATTGTGGCTCATAAGGACATACCAGGGTTCCCTAACTTAGTGCTCCTAACATTTGAGGTGCACAATCTCCTTCTGTGGCTGGGACTGAGTGATGGTGGAGTTACCAGTGTGGTATCTTTAGCAGCCTTGCTGTTGTCCACTTGTTACATACCAGTAGTTTCTCCTAATATTGACAACCAGAATGCCACCAGACAAATGCCTGGGGGTGTGGTGATGATCTGTCACAGATATTGATAACCTATCACCCCATGGCTGTTCTGCCACAGATGTTGATAACCAATCACCCCATGTCTGTTCTGCCACAGATGTTGATAAACAATCACCCCATGGTTGTTTTGTTATGGTTGTTGATAACCAATCACCCCATCGCTCAAGATGCTCCTTTGCCTTGAAGTAACATTTGATTTTTCTTAAGGAAATTTAGGAGAAAACATTTTAAACTCCACAAAAGAATTAGTGGCAAATCAAGAGCTTAGGGTAATAGGAAGGGTTAAAACAGCCCTAGTGTTTAAATTAGGTCTGTTACTTAATCTCAAGAAGCAAAACCCCTAGGAATCGACAAGCTACTGTTAGGATCATTGGGGTGTTTGATTAGGATTACACGTTAATCCATACCTGGAAATTGATTCAGGTTACATTTTAGCTTGGCAAATCCACAAATCTCTGGCTATCTCAATTTTACTAGATCTTAAGTAAATGTATAGATTGGACCCTCTGTTCTCTTTCTCAAATTCTTAGGAGATCAACAATAGCAAGTCTAATTTGGGTCAGCTTCCAAGTAAAGGTCAACTCTGAGTTGTGCTAGGAAAACTCTCAAGCTGGGGCTCGACTGTGAAGTTCAATACACATATTCTCTGTGCTCTTAAGAGAGGAGTGGCTGTGTAAGTTTGGGCCATTTCCAGTCCCTAATGGTTTACCATGACTTTGGAGAATATTAAAATCAGTAGGTAGAGGAGGATCTCAGCTTTCCTTTCTTCCAGGGTTGAAAATAATACTGTGATGGGTTCTACTTGGGTAGAAAACAACCTCCCACCCCCCATTCCCCCACAACCACAGTCTCTTGAGGATCAGGAGAAATGATGGGCTATACTGTAACTTTGTTCAAGTGCTCAAAACTCTGACTAACTCACATTTGGATTTTTTTTTTAAACATTTCTGTTTAGTTTCAGAAAAAAATGATAGAATATAACTCAACAAGCAGTACTTACATGGTAACTTCTGCACAGAGATCTCTAAGAGCATCACTGTACTGACTTCTGGGGAATGGAATTTATCTAGTCAAAGATGTCTTCCTGACATTCTATCAGCAGGAAGGACCCTACAGCCGGTGCTTTCAAATGGTATGTCACCATGAGAAAATGGCAAATCTGCTCTCTCAGGAATCCAGAGAGGATCCCCTTACAAGGTTCTTCCTACATTGCTCTGAAATCCTAGATCACTAGAGTGCATAGGTCACCCCAGGCTGAGGAGAGGTTCAGCAGGCTCCCTCAACTGGTGTCTCAGAAAACAACAACCTGCTCTTCCTACTGCTCTTGCGTGCCTAGAGTTAAATGCCATGATAGACGCACGCATGGTGTTGAACTAGGAACAGGCTCCCAGTCTTGCACAGATTCCACTTTCATTGAAGAGTTCTCTTGTGCATAACCATTGCTCCACAGGTGAGCTATGGAAGGGCTTTTATTGGTTGTTCACAAAGAATCTTTGTGATGTTGGGTTAATGGAGAGGGAGCAATTTCAAATCTCATTTCTGGGACAGCAGAAATCAGCCCTTTTCCATGGACAACCGAAGTCAACCACCGTATAGCTGAAGACATGATTTGAGTCACATCTCTGATGTCCTCATCTGTGAAATACATCAATAATGTCTCAGGTCCTCTCCCTCCCAACACCTCCCCCCCCAATGACAGGATTATGTATAGATATGCACATGCACATTCACATCAGTCCCAAGACACTGTGATAACCAAGCAAGATGATGGCCATGGAATTACCTGGAAAATGGCCACATGTTACGGATTCAAAACTATGATTTTAATTATGCACCATGGATAGCATGCTCTGTGTTTCTTACACATTTTAAGAAGTCTCTCAATACATTGGGAATGTGCTGCTAAATAGAAACACATATTTTTCTTTTTGTTATTTAAATTTTTTCATTTATTTCACATCCCTACCACAGTTTCCCCTCCCTCCTCTCCTCCTGGTCCCCCCTCCCCTCTGCCTCCCCATCCACTCCTCCTCTGTTTCTGTTTATGCTTTGTTGACACCAATAGAAACAACTTTTTAAAGTATCTATCTTCTTTTGTTCACATTAGCTAAGTTGAATATTTATCATAGAAATATGTTTATAGTCTTATATCGGGACTAGTATAAAATAGCTAGTGGTGGGAGGGTCTTCCAGTACCCACACCAGATCAACATGCATTTCCTTTGTACATTTCTGTGGGTATTTTGTTGAGGGAATGTGTTCTTCACCACTGTACTCTTAGAGCCTGACTTAGAATAAATGTTTGTTCTGTGAGTAAATGAAGATCTATTATACAACAACTTTCCATCAAATGATCCTCTGCAAGTCTATCCACGTTCTCAGCCACTAGAGGCTTTTCCATCACACATGGTCCACATTTGAATGCTCATATTCAGAAACACAGCTGGGCGAAACTGAAGTCCCCTCCTTTTTGGATGGCAGACACAAACCACAGATTGCAATAGAGGCCGTTGAAACAATGCTTCTGACATGCTTGGTGATTAAGACAGAAGACAATTCTTTAGATGTTTTAAAGGCGACACGTACTTTATGGACACCATTTTTCATTAAGCGAATCACACAAATTAGGAGTGTTAACACACATTATAATGAAGGATTAAGCAAAAAATTCAAATTAAAAAATAATTGTTTTTGGTTGAAGTCCAATTGAAAGGATTCATGGAAACATTTCCTTAAAATTATATGTGCTTAATGACAGACACAGTAAAGGTAATCCCTCTCATACGTGATGATGGTTCTGTAACTGTTGGTGTTCCCAAGCAATCTTCACCACCAGAATGAGAGGCTCAGCAGGAGGAGGTTGATGCTTTGCAACAACCAGAAGTTATTGATTTTAATTGCTTTAAATTAAACTTGATCAAAGAGGGTAAAGAGTTGAGGGTTTGTGGGTACTGTGCAAGCTAAGCAAGATGTTATGTCAATTTGGCATGTGATGGGTTTGGATTCTGAAAAACCGCACAGGGTTGGAACAAGATAAGTGAGCTGTGCATGGAATCTGATATTTATTGGTACTAACTTTGTGCCAGACACTTTGTTATCCAGGCTACATGTCATCTCATTACTTTCTAGACTCCCAAACACAGCATTTCATGCTTCTTATTTCAGTGATGAAAAATCTGAGTTTCTGAAAACATGTGCTTACTGGGATTGGTGGAGTTAGGGTGGAAATTATGTACTCGTCAGCAGTGAGAACCACACTGCCTTTGCCTATGAAAGCGTGAGGAAAAGAGAAGTTGAAGGGAACAGACATGAAAAATGGGTTTGGTAAACTGATGAGGTCTCAGTGACCCCTGGATCAAAGTAGAAATGTAATAAAAACCCATTTGTGGATGGGCGATGGTGGCGCACGCCTTTAATCCCAGCACTCAGGAGGCAGAGCCAGGTGGATCTCTGTGAGTCCAAGGCCAGCCTGGTCTACAGAGTGAGATCCAGGAAAGGCGCAAAGCTACACAGAGAAACCCTGTCTTGAAAAACCAAAAAAATAAAAAACCATTTATGGCAAAAGATGAACAGATCGTACAACTGCCTCAACAATGGAGGAGATTTTAACCTATGTAGCCTTGTTCAGAAAAACATTTCAAGTGAACTCTGCCCTGATGCTCTTTACTCAACTCACGTAGACTGATAGGAGGATTGTAGGTCTTCTCGGGTGAAGTCAGAGAAGGAAGTTAGCTTGGTGGACAAAATATGGCAGCTGTGTAATCTATGATCTTACTCCTCAAAGTGGACAGAAGAGCAGCAGCAGCATCAGTCACTGTAGGGTGTCTAAGGAACGTGGGATTGAGCCCCAGTTCAGACCTCCTCTGAATCTGCTTCTAACAAGTGCCGCAGGAGATCTGTGCAGCCATCAGGGTTGAGAGCTGACTTAGGAGACAACTTTGGAGTTGCAGCATCATCTACTGACTTCTGTCTCCTCTTAAAATTACTTTAAGTGCAATCTTGTTTTAATCCATCCACAGCATAGCCTGATCAAAACACTCTAAGAATCCCATTTTGTTATATAGTTTCGCATCTTCTGCTTTTCCCAGTAAAGAACAATGAAATGTCTCTAAATTTCATTTATACACATTCTACTTGGGTCTTCTCTCTTGTTCCTAAAATTTGTCTAATATATACTGTAGAGTTGAAATACAAATATATAAGTTATAGTCTTATCAGCAATAAAAATGTGTATTAGTGAGTGCAATATGAAGTTATTATTATCATTTGTTGGCTCCAGTCCCTCACAGTATTTACTTAACATTAAAGTACTGTAATCAAGAAGTATGATTTTGTTCAAGTGAAATGTGGGAGTCCTTCATGAACCAGGAATGAGCTTCTTTGGTTTATGGCAACAATGAATATGACACATATTTCATAAACAAAATATAATCAAGCCAAATTCAACAGTACACTA
Organism: Peromyscus melanophrys; assembly: GCA_902168415.1. Lineage (NCBI taxonomy): Eukaryota > Metazoa > Chordata > Mammalia > Rodentia > Cricetidae > Peromyscus > Peromyscus melanophrys. Next base: position 17,910 of record CABHPR010158035.1, on the reverse strand, counting down.
AAAGGATCACATACTACAATTAAATGATATTCATCCATGAATTAAGAGTGACCCAACTTAAAAATCAATTCATGTCACATACTTCATTAACAGAATGAAGACCAAAAACCATACAGTCTTTTCACTAGATGTAGAAAAAGCACTTGACAAAATTCACCATTATTTTCTGATAATGACACATCAGGACTAAGAGGACTGCACTTCAACATAATGAAGGAAAATGCAAAACAAGATCACAACTAAGATTTAGCAGTAAGCTGAAAGCATTTCATCCAAGATTGGGGTAGGGGAAAGCAATGATGCTCACTATTGCCACTTTTGTTAAACATAGTGTTGGAAGTCTTAGCTACAGAAATTAGACAAGAAAAGTAAATAAAAGTATCTCCAATCAGAAAGAAAATCATCTATTTTTCAAGTGATGTGATCTAACATGTTATTCACTCTACAAGATTACAAATCTAGAGACAATATACTCATAAACGTGCATATATGTGCATATACATGATTACACATGTACATACATATCAGCACACATGCATGCACACACATGAGCACACATGTTCACACATACACATGTGCACACATGATTACAAACACATACAACATATACACACATGAGTATACACAGATGCATATAGCTGAAACCAATATATACAGAAAAGTTTCAGAAAATAAAATCAGTACACAAAAATCAGGTGTGCTTCTTTATGCTAGTGATAAGATGTCTAAAAGATTAATAAAATAATCCTAGTCACAACAGCATTAAAAATAAAATACTTAGGAATAAATTTAATAGCGGTCAAAGATTTATACATTGAAAAATATAAACTGAGCTGGGTAGTGGTGCACACCTTTAATCCCAGAACTCAGGAGGCAGAGGCAGGTGATCTCTGAGTCTGAAGCCAGCCTAGTCTACAGAGTGAGTTCAAGAATAGCCAAAGCCACATGGAGAAACCTTGTCTTGAAAAACAAAAAACAAAGAACAAAAAAAAAAAAAGGAAAAAAAAAGAAAAAATAAAACAATAATGAAAGAAATTGAAGAAGACAGAAATAAGTGGATTTGAAAACACAAGGTTGTTAAAATGTCCATACTACTTAATAGATCTCTACAGGTTCAATATAATTCTATTGAATTTCCTTAAAGCCATATAGACCCTGTGCAAGCATGTTTGAACAATAAGAACAAATTAGAGGCATTGAAACTACTTGGCTTCAAAACATATCACAAATCTTCAATAAATAAAAGAACATGGTACAGGCATGGAAAGAGAGGTACAGAGTGATGTGATAGAATGCAGAGATCAGTAGTGACCCCTCAACCCCCATGCTGTCAAAGGGACAAAGACCACACATGGGGAAAGGTAACTGTTTCAATAAACGGTGACTGGAAAAAATGGATACCCAACATATTCAGAAGAATAAAGACTGTTGTCTCACACAAAATACAAAAAGCCACATCAAACGGATTAAGGACAAGATGTAAGACCCAGAAGAGTAAAACCATCAGAAGGAAAAATACAGGTTAAACAAACAAACAAAAACTGATGGTGGTCTAGGCAATGATGACTTTATTAATGGCTTTTTAGTGTTTGCACGTATGATCATTGCACTTTGCTCATATTTGCACCCCCATGTGAGCCTCTTGATGATCTATCTACCTCTGCTACCCAGGTAATGACTTTTTTATGAGTCAGAAAGCACAGACAACAATCCCATGGCAGAGTGGGATTGCAATGAATGAAAAGCTGCTGAAAAGGAAGGAAAGGGGTCTATTAAGAGTGACCAACAACCCAAAGAGTGAGAGGACAGTCTTTATAAACCGTATATTTGATAAGAAATTAATATGTGTAACGTATGAAGACTTCAAAACAACTCAATAGCAAGAAGGTAAAAATCAAAGAAAACCAAACAAAATATGAGAAAACAAAGAACCCCAGATCTAAAATATAGGCAAAGGGGTACTCATTTTTCCAAAAAGACAAACAATGCCCAAAATGTATATAAGTGTCTGACTTTACCAATCATCAGAAAAATGCAGATAAACGTGAGAAGGACATATCATCTTCACCCCCACCTCTAGGATGACCGGAGAGGCAAGGTAGATAGGTGTTGGTGATCATACGGACAAAAGGAATCCTGTCCAGGGCTGATAGCAATGTAAGTAGATTATGGAAAACAGTGTGGAAGTTCTTCAAGTATTCAGAACAGAATTACCACATGATCTCATAGTTCTCTTTCTGGGTATATAGAGACCCAGGATCCAGAAGGAAATGAAACCAGTATTCTGAAGCAATATCCAAGATCACATGATCACTGCAGCAGTATTCACAGTAGCAGAGATCTGGAAACAACCAAAGTGCCTATTGATGGATATATAATGAAAATGTGCTATATTTACAAATTCGTGTATGCTGAGCTCCAGTGGAGGTCCTGTAAGATTCTATTGCCTAGTGACTTTATCACACTCTTAGTTCGTGTACATCCAAATATTGGTGTTCAGAAAATGATGACCTCACTGAATGGCACAGGTCTCACAACATATACCCTGTCATTTAGGGAGGTATGATTTTACACAGACCATGGAATATGTATGTTCCTGAATTACAGTGGTTCAATTTATGCCTTTTTGACCTTATGAATTTGCATTATCAACATGCATGCAGTATTAATCATTCTTTGAACCTTGAATTTTTATCTTTTCCTGGTCTAGTGACATGTTACAGCACTCTCCCTGGGTGTCTGGCAGCAGCAACCAGCTGCAGCTCTCAGGCAACCGCTCAAGCACTTGAACAAACAGTCCATATACACCACAGAGCTCATCATTGCTGAGCTGTGGCGCTCTGTGGTCTAGGATCATTAGCTGAATGTTTGGCTTATGATACTTTCAATTTATGATGGGTTTATTGGGATGCAATCCCATGTTAAATTGAGAGGCAGATTTATTACACACACAGTGTAAAAAGAGGGAAAGATGGCCATTTACAGCCACCCAGATTGGCCTGGAGGTCAGTATGCCTAGGGAAATAAACCAGGACAAGTATTGTACTATCTAATGCATGCAATTTGAAAAAGTCAAACTGATAAAAGCAGAGAGGGGAATGGTTGTTACCAGGGAGATGAGGATGATGGGGGAAATGTGGTCAAAGTGGACAACATTTCAGATAAGTGGGATAAAAATGTTCCAGAGATCTAATATGTAGTATGGTGGCTGTGGTCAATACCACTGGGTTGTGAACTTGAAACCTGCAAAGAGAGTAATTCTTAAGTGCTCTTACCACACAGTGAAAGTCATAATTATGATATTTAATGATTATTTTAATAACTTGACCATGGCAATCATGTCAGAATTAACAAGTATATTGGAAGATCACATTGTGTAATTAAACATATACAATTGTCAAAATAGAATTCTGAACATATTTTTAACATTATTCTTAATATTAGCTAGGAAGAAATTTTGAACTGTGTTTGATGTAATAAAATTATGTCAAAAAGGCAACAAAGATTAATTTTTCTATAGGGATGTAAACAGGATCTATTGCTGATGTCATTTTTCCTCTAAATATTTATTTTAAAAATATTAGCCTAGCTCTTTTCCGTGGTGTGTGTGTGTGTGTGTGTGTGTGTGTGTGTGTGTGTGTGTGTGTGTGTGTAGGGGAGTATATGTGTGTGGGTGTACTGTGCATGCACACGTGGAGAACAAAGACTGATGTCCAGTATAAAACATAAAAGACTTCCAACTAAAAAATATTCCAGGTCCAGATGGATTCACAGCAGAGTTATTTTAGACTTTCCAGAGCTACACCAATACTTCTCATATTACCTTTTTTTTAAAAGAAAGAAACAGGAGAGCTTCAAAACTCCCTTTATGTAGCCAGTGTAACTCTAATACCAAAACCAGGTAAAGGCACACCAGCAAACAACAAAAACTACGAGCCAGTAACAAACCTGATAAACACAGAAGAAAGCGGTTCTCAATAAAATGTTTGCAAACAGAACATAGGCATGCATCCAAAAGATCATCCATCATGATCAAGTTGGTTTTGTCCCAGAGATGTAAGAATGGTTAAACAGATGTATGTTGATAAATGTAATAGATCATATGAATGCATAATCACAATTATCACCTCCGTAGATGCCATAAAGGCCTTTGACAAAAGTCAACAAGTCTTCGTGATGGAAGTTGTAGAGAGAACAAGCCAGAAGGGAGCACAGCTCCCTATACAAAGGGATTTACATGACAAATCCATAGCCAACATCATCCTAAATGTAGAAAAAAGTCGAAGCAATCACTTTAAAATTTAATTTTTAAGCTTAAATTAAAATGTAAAGTTTAAAATAAGAAGCAAGAAAGGATGCCTACTATCCCCACTCCTTTTCAATATAGTACTTGAAGCAGTAGCTAGAGCAATAACACAAGAGAAGGAAATCATAAGAATACATAAAAAAGTCAGGTTATAATTTGCAGATTGTACAATGTTATGTATAAGAAGTTGCAAAAATTCCACCAGAAAACTATTAGAAATGATTGAAACTTTCAGCAAAGTGGCAGGGTACAAAAATTAACTTTAAAAAAATCAGTAGCATTTTTATGTACCAACAACAAACATGCTGTCAACGAGATCATGGGAGCACTCCCATCCCTCACAGACTCAGAAGGAAAAATGGAATCTAGAAATAAACATAACGAAGAGAATGAAAGACCTCTCCAAGGAAAAATAATTAACTCTCTAGGGAAATCAACTGAGTAAGACACTAGGTGAAAAGACCTCCTTTGTTCGGAGATTGTAGGGCTACTGTGAAAATGACCATCCTACCGAAAGCAATTAATTGGCCGTCAGTGCAATCCCATTCAAAGTCCCCATGACAGTCTCCACAGAAAGAGAAGGATCCTGTTATTCATGTACAAGGAAAAAAATACCCAGATGGCCAAAGTGATCCCCTTTTCTTTTAAAACATTGTTTTTGAAATAGGATATCACTGTAACCTTGGTTTACCTGTAACTCTCTATGTAGACCAGGCTTGCCTTGCACTTTCAGAGAGCAGCCAGCCTCTGCTTCCCAAGTGCTGGGATTAAAGGTATGCGCTACTACACCAAGTGCTCTTTTAAACAACTTCCTTCTCCCTCCCTTGACTCTTCCTCTTCTATTATTATTATTATTATTATTATTATTATTATTATTATTATTATTATTATTATTTGTATATGTGTATGCATGTGAGTGTGTGTAAGAGCCGTGTGTGTGTGAGTGTAGGCACATCTGTGTCATGCTATACATGTGAAGGTCAGAGGTCAACTTTCAAGAGTCTGTATTCTCCTTCTGCAAGAGGTTCCATAAACCAAACTCGGGTTCATCAGGCTTGAGCATAAGTACCTTTACCAACCTAGCCATCTCACCAGCTTTCTACTTTATTCTGTGAGACAGAGAGTCCTTCACTGAACCCCGAGTTTCTCACTTAGGCTAGATGGGTTGGCTAGGGGGCCCCAGCAACAGCCTTTCTCTGCTGGGGTTACAGGTGGATGCTGCATTTTATGTGAATCTTGAACATCTGAGGCATGGCCTCAGGTTCTCATGATGTGAGCATTGAGCATCTGCACTCAGATTTTCACACTTGTCTAGCAGATCCTTCACCCACTGAGCCAACTGCTCTCTTCCCATCTTTAACTGCTCAGTATAATATGAATATTTATCAACCGAGAGACCTGAGTTGTATCTACATGTGTACACATAGATTGCAAAATTTGAGTGGAGTTGTTGCAATATCTCGGCATTCCCATGCTTTTCAAGTCAACTTTCTCAAACATCCATACTCTGAAACGTGGCCAGAGGATGCTTTAAAGAGGACAGCTGCCACTGATTATCCTATTCCATTTACTACTCACCATGTCCTGTGGGAGATGGCTTTCTTACTGCACTAGATGAGGGTGCAACCTAGGTTTGGGAAGATTGTGTAACTCCCAAACTGTTAGACTTTACAGGGTAGACTGAAGCCCTGAGCTATTGCCCATTATGGTGAACGACTTTGACCCACTCTGCTGGAGACTTAATGGGACTTCCTAGGGATTGAAAGCAAGATCTGCCTTGGGCTACAGTACACAGCTGGAGTTTAATTTTAGACTTTTTTTTCCTTGATCCCCTCTTCTGGTCTCCACATGCTTTCCTTTTGCTGTGAAACCCCTCTCTCCATCTCACAGCAGAAAACTGCTAGAAATTAGTAAAACTTGACAATAAACTATTGCACAAGGCAGCAACTGAAACTGTCTGGAGTCCTGTTCCAAGGCTGAGTTTGGGGTTTAATATGGTTTTTTGGAGACAGGGCCTCCCTATGTAGTTCAAGCTTGCCTTGATCCTCCTGCCTCAGACTCTCCAATGCTAGGATTACCGGCATGTGCCAATCCCTCCACTCACTGACAGTTACTAGCTGCATCCATGCTTTCCGCGTGCAGGACTCTGGGAAACCGTGATGTAAAAGAATCAACCACTTTTTTTTCATATGTTAACAGTAGGAATTTATTATGTGCATACTTTTCCTGCCACTTCCACAGCATTCTCCGTTTTCTTGTAGTTCAGAGCACCCGTTTTGGAAACACTTTTGTGAGGGCCATTTGATTCCCAGTTGGATATTTATTTCAAAGCCCTGAATGAATAGGAGATATATGCCCAAGGGAACTGCCGACCTCAGAAGAGAATGGAGGGAAAATAAATGTCAGGCTAACAAGTAGTTGGTGGATTCCAGGCCATCTTGAGTTAGTGTGTGCTACATCCAGAGGCTGCACATGTTAAGCTCAGAGAACACTGGAAAGTAGCCTGGGTCTCCATGAGTTCTTGGAAATGACCAAAGTGTGTGTGTGTGTGTGTGTGTGTGTGTGTGTGTGTGTGTGTGTGTGTGTGAAGGGGGATACTGTTGTTTTGCATTAAGAAACATTCTTCCCAAATGTCCTTTCTCTTCTCTTCTAGTCCCACATTCCACTTGCTAGGCAGTGTGGTCAGTTGCGCGCTCCTGCTCCCCATCAACTGCCCATGCACACTCCTCCTTCATTCTCCTCCTCTCTCTGTGCCTCAGCTCCATTAAGAGCTCCTCCAACTTTCTCTTGTTCCTTAAAGATGAAATTAGCCCCTCTCCATACCAGTTTCCCTCCTCACTTCTAGCAAAAACAGATATCTTCTTCAGAAAGAAAAGGGAAATTACACATAATTTTTATGCATTTTATATCTTACCAATGTATTTTTTTTAAGTCTAAACTAGGTAGAGGCTGTGGAGATAGCTCAGTGAAGACAATGCTTGTGTACAAAACATGAGTTTGGTCCCCAGCACTCATTGAGAAGGGGTGATGCATGCCTGTGATCCCAGCACTGGGAAGAAAAGAGGTCAATCCATGGGGCTTGCTGGTCTAGCTTAATATGTCAGCTCTGAGTCCTGTTGAGAGACTACGTCTCAGAAATAAAGTGGATGGTTCCTGGATCCTGGGACCTTAGACCTGAGCTTAACTTCTGGACAGTACGTGTAAGCACATGAACACCCATGTGCAACCTTCCATGAATACACACACACACACACACACACACACACACGCACACGCACACACACACACACACACACACACACTCAC
>CABHPR010158034.1:8544-39333 GCA_902168415.1 Peromyscus melanophrys | reverse complement strand
AAGGAAGGGAGGGAGGGAAGGAAGGGAGGGAGGGAAGAAGGGAGGGGGGAGGGAGGAAGCAAGGAAGGAAGCAAGGAAGAAAAGGAGGGAGAGACAGAAAGAAAGAAAGAAAGAAAGAAAGAAAGAAAGAAAGAAAGAAAGAAAGAAAGAAAGAAAGAAAGAAAGAAAGAAGGAAAGAAAGGGGCTGAAACTTAGTCCTCTTTGGAGTAATGGGTAGAAATTTCACGAATTAGGATTAGATAGGGTCACCACAGTGAAGCCCCCATGGCTGAATCCTGGTAGGTTTATGAGAAAAGGGAGAGAGACCAGGAGACAGGCACACACACACACACACACACACACACACACACACACACACACGCACTGTCACAGAGTGATCGCTCTGTCTCTTGCCATGTGCTTTCTTTGGCTACCTTAAGATTCTGCCAGTTAGCCATGTACTCAAATAAACCACCTTTCTTAATAATTCTTTCCAGTCTGAGAAATTGTATATACTGTGTTACTGGCGACAGAAAACAGACTAATGCACTTGTGGTACAGCCACATGAGGCAGAATTGTCCTCATATCTCTCTGAAAGTTCTACATAGAGGACTACATGCAGAAGCAGATAACAGAATCGAGCCATCTTTTTATTCAAGGCAAATATCAAAGAAACTTGCAAAAAAAATCTGTTAAAATATTTTCGTGAATTTTATTCATTTTTCAAAAAATATATTATTTATAACATATCATGACATTCTTAATTTAAAAGAACTTCATAAACACTTCAGCTCTTCAGTGTTATTTTCTATTAGTATCCAGTTAGATAGCCAACCCAAATAAAACATCTGTCTCCTCAGTAATTTTTAGGAGAATAGAGGAGCTTGCACCTCCCCAACTCAAACACTAAGAGTTGATCATCTAGGTATTGGTATTTTTTTGAATCAGATCTCCAAGCACCTAAGTGACAGTGTGTAGCTAGCAAGAGCATAATGTACAAAGAAAGTAGAAAAAAAATAAAAACAATACCAAACCACTGCCAACAACAACAACAGAGCACAAAAGCACTGTTGGCAATCGCCCCAAACCAAATAAATATGAACAAAAGGGTTGTGGTAGGTTCGATGTGGTATAAAAAGAAGCTTGGGACATTTTGACTTTGAGTGTGGGTGCCTGTTCAGCTATTGTGTTTTCATTAATCAAATTTCAAACACTATAGGTGTTTGACCACTTTGAGCCACACCTGTCTCTCCAGGACACCACTGTGCCTCAGGTTTGTGAGTCTTATTTGTGTGTCATCACTTGTCTTTGAGTCCTTGTGGCTTCTCTCTAGGGTGATTTTGCAACATATGCCCCCAATCCATTGAGTGACAGGGCATAATTGAGATTATAATGGCAGAAGGAGCACAAGCCATGAGTGTGCTGGGCAAGTCTACACATGACTGACCCCTTGCTGGCCAGGCCACCATCTCCAGGTCTGATGGAGAGTGAGAAGGACTGTCATAGCACCCACTCTCAGCCTTCCACCTGAATGTGCCCACATTCTCCTTCACCGAGAATACCAAAGCCCACTAGCCTGCTACCTCTCTACCTCAACATTCCTTTGAGGGGTGGCATACATTTCAGAAGGACGACGATGCAAGGCTTTCTCTTCTGATTGCAGCATCATCCAACAACCAGCACTTTACTTATCTTTGCTCTGTCCTGTTTCATTCTTCTACCAAGTTATAATCATTCTAGTCCTTCTTTCCTAAAAATCTTACCTCAACCTCAAGACGCTTTCTCCCCTCCCCTCATCATCTCCAGGTTTTTCTTGCCCCCTTCACAGTACCTCTGTTTCTGAGAGCCTTTCTGCAGCCACCCATTGTCTCTCTACTTGGTTTTGTGGGTGTTAGCTTCCTCTCTCATAGAGTGTATTACCCACGAGGAACTTAGCATGGATAACTGTCACATACACATTTCCAGTGCTCACCTCTGTCTTCAGAGCACCACCTGCAATGGCTCAGTGTGATGTGCATCTCATCAACAAAGGCCATAGGCTCCCAAAGCATTTTCTATCCCCCACGGAGCCCATTACTCCCTCCCACTCACCCCATGTTATAGTCTCTCAGGTTCTTTCCTTGATGCCGTCATCTCGGTGAGTGGCAGCATTCTAGTCCCTCTGTTCTCATTTTTCATCTCCCCAGAATTCATTTCTCCGAGGGGTCAAGTGGCATTCAGAAACTCTAAAACGTTCTCCACATCCTCTTCTGCCTGCCCCAGTGTCCCTTCACTATTCCAGGCCCATACATCACTTATTCTAACTTCAGAAACAGTTTCTAACTGATCTTCTTGACTTCCCTTTCCCTCCACCAATCTTTCTGGTCCACCTCTGTCAGGGATGACTGTGAACAGGAATGTGGGGACAGCTCAGAGTCCCCTCAGAGAATGTCTCCTCCAGCAAGCCCAGTCTGAGAGAAGGAGACAGGGCAGGGAGAAAACGGGGAGGAAACCAAGGCTCCACATACCAGATGTCCAGAGGAGCATACAAGGAAGGAGGTGCTGCTAACAAATGTTGAGACTTTCCAGGGAGGGAAAAGGAAACTTAATGAGGTCATTACATATCGCTGTGTCCTTGGATAAAAGGGGTTCGTGCCAATTGTGAGGGTGGAGAGGAATCCTCCAATCTCCTTGAACTTTTTTGATTATTTATTCTTATTTTATGTGCATTGGTGTTTTGCCTGCTTGTATGTCTGTGTGAGGGCATCAGATCCTGGAGTTGCAGACAGGTGTAAGCTGCCATGTGGGTGCTGGGAATTGAACCCTGTTCCTCTGAAAGATCAGTCGGTGCTCTTAACTGCTGTGCCATCTCTTCAGCCCTTCTTGACTTTCTATGTACATGAACTTCTACATTTAAAAAAATCCTTATTTAGAGTTTATTCTAAAATTACATTTTTTTAAAGACTGAAATTCTGATTCAGTACCCTTTAACGACCATTCTCTATTGTTGCAGTTCTTCTACCCACTCAATGTCCCGGATAGTGGCTACTGTATGTTTCTGAGCTATCCAGTGTCATCCATACCCATTGATTCTACAGTCTGCTGTCAAACCCTGCAGCCCCAAACCCAATTCATCTCCTGGTGGCATCCTCTTACTGCTTCTTCTTATACCGTACTCAAGTAGGCAGCTCCCAAAGTTGAAACAGTAAGTACAGAGGGAAATAGTACTTACTGTAGGGAACCCAAAGTATTTATACCACAAAATCTCCAGACCCTGGCAGGCCCTTAGCTTTGTCCTCCTCTGGGTCAGTTTTTTCTCGTTTTCATTTGTTTAAGACAAGTTTAAACCATCACTCTCATCCTCATCACCTTGTCTTAGCAGATGCTTCATAGTCTTCATAAAGGAAATGAGGTAACTGCATAGGACCTTTAGTTTCCCCTGCTTAAATCCCCAAAGAGACTCAACTCTCTGTGGGGTAGATATGTGTATGTGTGCATGTGTACACATATGTGTTTATCCAAGGTGGTTCATTTTGAGTATCAGATTGACTGACTTAAGGAATTTGCCTCAGTGTGGTTTGGGGTGTCTGTGAGATGATCCCAGGGGAGATAACTTGTGAGTTTGAGATGCTTTAGATGGGGAAGACCCACCTTTAATGTAGTTGGGCAGCATGTAATCAGCAGAGGGTCCAGAAAGAATAAATTTGAAAGCCAAAATGGCCTCCCTTTTGAGAGTTCAGACAGACTCCTGCTGTTGCCTTGGAAATCAAAACTCTGGGCTCCTTGATCTTAGTATGCCAGGACTTGGGTCTGTGGCCCCACTGGCTTAGGTTTTTAATAAGAGTTGTCAGGTGATGATGGCACATGTCTATTACCCCAGCACTTGGGAGGCAGGGGCAAGTGGATCTCTGAGTTTGAGGCCAGCCTGGTCCATAGAGCAAGTTCCAGGACAGCCAGAGCTATACAGAGAAACCCTGTCACAAAAAATGAAAATGAATAAATAAAATTAAATTTAAAAAAGTAAAAGAATAATATTCATATAATCAATTTTCTTGGCTCTAAGGCCTTCAGGCTTGGGTTGAGACACACAACTGTCACCCCAGTGTAACTAGGTTTCAGAAAATCTGTTGTGGGGTTTATCATAGCCTTAATCATGTGACTCAATAAATCATAAATGAATCCCTTCTCATATATCAGTGTGCATATTCCATTTGTTTGCTCTCTGCAGAACCCTGACTAATACACTATCTCTACCGTCTCTGCTGTCAACAGTTTCTTAAGTACCCACCATATGCTGCTCCCCGCATTTCAGAATGCATTATCCCATTTAATCTTCACACACGTCGCATGCTATCTCAGCAAAGGCCTCTTTCTTGGCATCTGCCTGTCTCCTGAGAGATCTCTCTTCCTCTTTCATCTACTGTACTCTCTCCACCTGCCCCATCCCTCAGTGTGCCACCCTGCTCAAGTCTCTCATCTAGAAATCCCCAAACCTCTCCTCAAGAGCCAGCCTGCTCTATCTGGCCCTCAAGATCATCATTTCTCTTAACAGCCAGGCACTGAAATAGTAATCTTTGACTATTATTGCCAATCTCACCCTTCTCACTTTCTCCTTGAGCCACTGAAAATCACAGTCTGTCTAAACAAAGCCATGGGAAGTGAAAACAAGTGTCATCTCTCTTGCTGGAACTATTTGAGGCCCCACACATCCATACAGTAGCGCCAGAGCCCTGACATCCATTATCTCACGTTGTACTTCTCTGTATTTCCCCCAATAGTGTTTCAGCTATTACTCATTTAATATATGCCCCCCCCACCCTCAACAGGAGGCTGAAAGCTAACTCAGCATGCATGACATCTGCTTGGCGTTTCTAGGTTCAAGGAACATTGTTGGAATTTTGGTATTTATTTATTTATTTTATTTTTTGGTATTTATTTAATTAGTGATTGAATAAACAAACAAAAACAAACATCTTAAGGTAGAGATTCTCACCTCTATTTACTCCTGGAGAAGAGTGAGGTTCAGTTGGCTACAAAACTTTGCTTCGGTCACTTGCCTAGTGAGCAGGAGTAATTCCAGACCTCAGACCCACATCCCACTGTCAAAGCAATCTCTTTTCACCTTCCCGTGTTCCTTTCTTTTCCACGGATGTCACTGACACCTGTACTCATAAGAGACACTCCTAAATTTACTTGCCCAGCCCAGGCCTTACTTCTTAGCCCAGATTCATAGACAGAAAATCTTTATATTTTCCTCTGAAAGCCCCACCTTCAGCAAAACTCAAATCATTCTATTTCCCACGCAAACATGTTCTTTCATTCATACTCAAGGGGGCACCATCTCATCACCTGCTCACATAGCTAATGTTTCCTTTTTCCTTTTCTACCTCAAGTAACTATAATCTACCAATTGCTCCCTTGCCATTTTCTCTATGCCTTTCCTAAGAAGTGCATCGGTGGTACTGCCACAGTTCAGGCATGTGCAGATCTCACCTGGACCACTGGCTACTTAATGTGTGTGGTTTCTTTGCTCTGACTCAACTCTCAGCAACTCATTCTTCTACTGATACCAGAGCCATCTGTATACTGCATAGATAAAATGATGTCACTTCCTTTTCTCATGCTTTGAAGTGGCTTGGTATCCCATCTAATGAGATACTTGATTCAAAGCTTCTAATATGATATAAAGACTTCAATGGGTTTCATTCTGGCTATGTCCCACATCTTCACTGCGGTCACTTCCTGGAGCATGCTCCCTGTCCTAGGCATGCTGAGCTGCTTACAGTTCACTGCAGTTCACACTTACAGTTCACACCTGCCTTCTCTGTATCCTTTTCTGCTGGAAACACTTTTCTTCATGGCAGCCCTCTCCATGAAGTCCTACATAAAGCTCATTCTCTTCAATTAAGTCTTTTCTGATTCTTAAAACTCTTCCTGCAAGCTCCTATTGTGCATTATGGCTTCTCTTTAATGTCACATGGTGCGCTCTTTGCTCCCTTGCCTGTCTTCCAGCTACATTGCCTGTCTTCTTACACATTGCATTATAATTCTTTTAAAGAGGGACCAAAGGGTGTGTGTGTGTGTGTCTCTGTGTGTGTGTGTGTGTATCTGTGTGTGTGTGTGTGTGTGTGTGTGTGTGTGTGTGTGTATTTAGCACCTAGAATAATGGATAGCAGTGACTATACAATAGTAGTTTCGCTTTGGGAATTTTTGTTATTATTATTGTGTACATGTGTGTGGTGTATATATCCATGTGCTCATGTATGGGTGGTTACACTCACCATGTTGACTTTGGGTATCTTCCTCTATCTCTGTCCACCTTATTTTTTGAGACAGTGTTTCTCATTGAACCTGGAGTCTGCCTTGTTGTTTTGGCTACACTAGCTGACCAGCAGGCTCTCAGGATCTACCTATCTCGGTCACACCCAGAGCTGAGTTACAGGCATATGCCGCCAAGCCTGTCCCTTACATGGGTGCTGAGATCTGAAATCAGGTCTCCATGCTTGTGCAGGAAGCACGTTACCTCCAGAGCTATCTCCTAGCCTCATTAGTCTTGTCAGCTGGATGAATGATAACATTTAAAATTTCTCTATGATTTTATACTGGTGCCACTTTCATGAAGAACATAAATAATAACCAAACAGGCCTGGCTAAAGATGGGCCGGTCTTCACAGAACACAAAGCATGCAGAGGTAGTGCCTGCCTGCCAAGACAAAACGATCTGAAGGAGAACATGCTAGAAATATGCATTTTTCAGCATTACACCAATATTTTTAGAACACATTACCCTGACTCTTTTCATATGTTGGCTTGGAGACGAGAAGTTGCCAGGCCATGTGTGACAGTTGCTGTCTCCATGTGCTATAAAAAGAATGGGAGCCGGCATACTCTGAGCACAGAAACACAAATGCAGATCAGTGGAAAAGCACCATGCCCCCAGCAAGGCTTCTATGGCTTTAACAGTTGGGTGCTGCGTGCAAAGGGAGGGCCTGGCCACCATGACCTCCACAGGTGGTGTGTCAAGGAGTGAGGTCTGAGCCCTGACCTTAAAGTTTGAAAATAAGCATTCATTTGTTTAGGGCTCATTGGTCAGGTCACTAAACTAAAAAGCTCTGGGCTCAGCGGGAGACAGTTTCAAAAAATATGGTTGAAAGAGGCAGAGGAGGATGCCTGGAATCAATCTGTGGCTCCACATAGACTCACACAAGAGATGTGTGTCCACAAGTCATTGAGAGATTCAGTTTAGAGCACTTCTCAACTATTTTCAGCTTTCTCTGGAACCCATTCCAAGTCTACAATTAGATGAGACACTTTTAGGGTCACTGGTTATCTGAAGACAATGTAAGAGGGGCGTTTTCTCGTGGTTACAGACAGTGGAGTGTTCCCTATATCTCCTCCATCCCCAGAGCCTGTAATCCTGGTGAAGTTCCTATCAGTGTATGGTTGACAACCGCACCCACCTCCATCCTTCATGGTGGTTTGAATGAGAATGGCCCCCATAGCCTCATACATCTGACTGTTCATTTCCCTCCCCCCACTGTCACTTGTGGTGGAATTGTTTGGAAAGGATTAGAAGATATGATCTTGTTGGAGGGACGTGTATCACTGGGGGTGGGCTTTGAGCTTTCAAAAGCCCACGTCATTCCCATTATCTCTTTGCCTCTTTCTACCTCCTGTTTGTGGATCAAATGTGAGCTCTCAGCTACTGCCCCAGCACCATGCCTGTGGGACACCATGTTCCCCACCATGATGGTTACAGACTCACCATCTGAAACAGTAAGCCAAATCAAATGTTTCTGTTATAAGTGATCTTGGTCATGGTGTCTTGTTGCAGCCATAAAAAAGTACCCAAGCAAAGCACTTCTTAATCTAGCTGCCGAACCCAGCAAAGCTGAGGACCAGGTGGTCGCTCAATGGGGCCTCAATGGGCACTTATCGCAAACGCTGAAGCAAGAGGACAAACTACTGGTTGGTGACAGAGCCCAAGCTGAGCCAAGCAGTGCTAAGGGTGGATGGCCAGAGTCATCCAGCAGCTCTTGCTCTGTAGGAGGAGCCTTGGGGAACACTCATGACGGAAGTGAAGATTAGGAGGAGAGAGGTGTCGGCATGTTTCGCCATCTCTATGCTCTAAGTGTAGGGAGTATGGGCTCCCAGAAAATGTGAGCCGATCAGGTCATTCAATGGCTTCTTCTGTAGAATGACAAACGGCGTTAAAAATGAAAGGTTTATTGACTTTCCAAACAGGGGACTATCTCCTGGCCATGTTCAACTGACTAGTCACTTCCAGCCTCCCTAGCAGAAAAGACCTTTTCACTTACCGGGAATTATTTCAGGTCATGAAAGATGGGCAGTTCGATCTCGATGTATTTCTCATAGTCTCTCCCACTCCCATGTGTGCTGGCTCAGAAGGCTGGTGCTTTCGCACACTGACAAGGGTCTCTCAGCTTCAGGCTCTGTTTGGCAAGTTTTTCTGTTTGTACTCTCAGTCCTTTCAATATTGCCACCGTTGACATTTTCCCCTTCCCCATTTAAGATTTGAGTCTTGGATTTAGGAGCCAGAGGCAGGCCAGAGTCACTGCTCTGAAGGTTGTCATCTCAAAGCATCATGGCTAATGATGTCCTAAGGAGTAACATCAGCACCGTGACCTGGCTCTGCTCTTACAGCTACACTTCTATGCTTAACATCACGGGATCGTGTGGGCTCGTCCTTTTTCCTGTCACTTACTGGGCCAAATCCAGACATGAGGTGAGTTTTCAATGACTTTGAAACTTGACTGTTCCCTCAACTGTCTAGACTTCCCGTCTCATCACGTGTGATACAAACACCAAAGATGACTCTCATTTTTTCTCCTCACCCTGCATCTTTCCCCATCCTCCTCACAGGACATTCCTCTAGCCTGAATCCATCCAAACCCTCCCTGAATCCCTCTTTCTTCAAAGTCTCCCCAAACTACCCCAGTACACAGGACTTCCAGCATGTCCATGGTGAAAACTGTCTGACAGTTGGGGGAATAGACCACACTCTACATTTTATATCCTCTACCTGGCTCGTGTCTGACTGTCTGTTTTGCCTCCCCAACTGAATTACATGTTTCTGTGCCAGGGGAAGAAAGGTCACAGGCTCATTACTCTTCTAGGGCCTGCACTGGTGTTGGCATGAGAGAGATTCTTAATAAAGATTTGTTGAATGGAATGGAATACAGCAATCCAGATCATAAAGGACAGTCTCCACAGGGAGGCATGTTCACCAACCCTGGTGACTCATTTGGTTTCC
Organism: Peromyscus melanophrys; assembly: GCA_902168415.1. Lineage (NCBI taxonomy): Eukaryota > Metazoa > Chordata > Mammalia > Rodentia > Cricetidae > Peromyscus > Peromyscus melanophrys. Next base: position 30,100 of record CABHPR010158034.1, on the reverse strand, counting down.
CTGTAGACAGGGCTGCACATTTAACCCTTTCCTTGCCACAGAGAAGTGCACTGATTTTTTTTTAACCAATTCAAACTAGAACATGCAACCCAATCCACTCCTGCCACCCCTAAAGTACATTTTCATTGCTTGATATCTTAATTCAAATTCCCTACAACTTAGGAATACATTCACTGAAATTAGTGCCTTTCTGAAAATAGTGATTTGCCTGTTTAGATTTGTAATTATATTTTGCTTGTTTGTTTTTGGTTTTGAGACAGGGTCTTTCTATGTAGCCCTGGCTGTTCTGGAACTCACTATGTAGATCAAGCTGGTCTTGAACTCATAGAGATGCACCTGACTCTGCCTCCCTTCCTGAGTGCTGGGATTAAAAGCATGCACCACCATGCCTGTCCTTGTAATTGACTTCATCATGGACAAACTGAGTTTTTTTTTTTTTTAATGAAACAGCCCTCATCTTCCCTTTCAGTACTAAACTCACTGAACACACTGCATATGTTGCTGCCTCGATGCCTTCCACCACTCCCATTTTTCAACCATCAGGATCCTTTTTAAATTCTGACTTTTATGCAAATGACTACCAAAGACACAAATACATGCCTCCAAATTTTACCTTTTTCCTGAGAGTCAATTCCACATTCACTATGAGAATATTCCTTTTCAAACAAAGTGCAACAAAAGAAGTCCACAACACAATATTCCAAAACTCGATTTGCATTTTCCATAGAAACTGCATTATAAATAGTAATTCAGTTTGTTCTCTGGCTGCAGCACAAAGTTTGGCTAATCCATCTGCAGTGGAAAGCAGCAGAAAGCAATATGCTAACAGTATGGGTAATTAAGTGAAACACCAAGGGGTTAAAGTTAAAAAAAATTACCGTTGTCCTTTATATTTGAAATTGAGCCCTTTAGTTTAGAGACAGAGAAGCCAAGGCTGTGATTGTCCTCACCTTGAGTAGTCCTTTAATACTGTCATCTAGCTCTAAACCCTGTAGGCCTAGGACCTAGCTTCCCAACTCACTACCAGTCCTTCTGTTTGCACATCTTACCTCCTCCATTTATCCATTTTCCTCTAGTCCCTCTGGCCTTATTCTCAACCGTATGTTATCCTTCATCTGGATTATGGTAACAGATTCCTAGATGGCTTCCCTGGGTTCAATCTCTGCTCTGATATGCAATTTTCATGTGGTCTTCAGATTAATCCTTATAAAGCACATCTTTCATGGTATCATTGCTTTGATACATAATATACCATCAACCTCATCAAGGCAGAAAAATGGGGCTGAGGTTGCTGCTCAGTGGCAAAGTATTTGCCAGCATGCATCAGGTCCCAGGTTTGATTCCTAGCAATCCAACAAAGATAAGTTAAAAAGGCCCACACTTACAAAGTACTGTGGGGATGTGGACTTTAGTGCAGAGAATAGCCTCAGGACAGACAGGGTCTACCAGGGTCTATACAGCATCCCTCGGGAGCACTTGCTCCCATCCCTAATAATCCAAGTTCCAGAAAATGACTTGTAGGAGTGTTGGTCAGAAGAGAGTATGGACAATCATTCCCTTCTGAATCCCCTGACCTGCTGGTTTGCTCAAAACCATTAAAGGAGGCTCCCATTTGACTAAGCATGGTCCTATTAGGGAGGAGCTTGAATGATGAGGATCTTGGCAAATAGTGGAAGGACAGGAGGTACTCTCAGAAAATGAGGGGAATAAACACATGAGTGGAGTAGAAAATCGCTTGCCCTAGGCAAGCAGCATCTCTGAGACTCCTACAAGTCTTCTTGAACACAGGAGGCAGAAACCCGATCTTCTCAATGCTGTTGTGAGGTCTGAGCATATCTGGAAATATCCATGGCGATGCCGGACTGATCCAGCCACATAGGTGGCTCTGCATCCAAAATTCAAGACAGAGAGACACACCAAAGCTTTGGATCAGCCTCCACACCCTGACAAAACTCCAGCAAATGTTTTCTCTTGGAAGAATGCCTGCTTCCTCAACTGCAGGCTGGCATTCAAATAGGATCTTATTTCATATTCTACCCTTCATCCTGTCTCTGAGAAGAAACATCTAGGGAAAGAGAAATTACTGGTTTACAACTAGATCCAAGAAATAGTCAGGAAGTAAGATGATTGAAAAATCCAAATCAGAGCCTTCGATGATAAATTAAAGGGAAAAAGAAAGACTCCACAAACAATCAAAAAATAGCCAAACCAGTGAGGCTAAGGGCTGCCTGTTGTCATGGTAACTCGTGCATCCTAATCCAGTCCTCTGGGAGAGCAGAGATTACAATAGCAATGAAGAGCCACACCCCTGTATCCTGAATCGACCCAGTGCCAGCCCTAGTCACTAACATAGGCTTCCCCTCTCAGAGTCCTTGAAAAGGGAAAGAAGGGTGGGGAAGATTCTTGTTCATTTGTTTCTGTTTTCTGTGTGATACTCACGGAAATCTATTTCAGTACCCATTTTATTGGGTACTCTATTATTAGATGGTTATGCATTTTCAAAGCATCTCTATACATGTTACCTTGTAAATTTCTATTGTGGAATTGACATGATAGTGTTACGCACATTTTGCAGAGATGGTACCAGAGGGATGCTACAGATGGGCCAGTTCAACCTTTCGATTTTGAAGGGGGAGTAGAATGTAAATCAAGGGACTAACTGGCTGGATAAAGTTGTCAGTGACAAAGCTTTAGCTGCTGCCTCACCGGCTTGGTCACCACGTGAGCCGCTGGCCAGTGTCCTTTCTGTGGAAAGTGAGTTGCTTCCATCCTTGCTGCTTTAGAAATGATGGCACCACACAATGCCTAGAATTTAGGGGCTATTCAGCAAAGGCTGTAGCGCCCCTATCCAGCTCTGTTCCATATTTGCAGAGGGATATGGAATCAACCCCTCCTCTCCCTTCCTAGCTCCCGGGCTGTTTGGAAACTATAGGAGATAGCGAGAAACAAAGAGCGGTAATTGCAACATGCATTTCTGAGTCTCCATTAGCAGAGTCATCCCACCTCCTGTGCTGAGAGGTGACCTCATTAGGGAAGAGGAACCATCAGTGGAAAACTCCAAGTCTCTGAACCCTCTGGCAGTTGAGCCTGTGCCTGGGGAAGGCGTCCACAGCTGCTGCTGACAATGGGCTTCTGTCCCCTACTCCATAAAGGCCTTTGCTCCTCCCGATGAGCTGCCGGGGGTTTTTTGTTTTGTTTTGTTTTATTTTCCAGCAAGATGGCTGCTGATTGCAATGAGCTCAGAATAGCAGAAAGTAATTAAAATTTCATTTAAAAAATCTATTGCACAGTTTAACATTTATCTACACGAGGAACACTGCTGGGGTAAATAAGGTGGCACCATCTTCATTGAGCAGGGCAAGGAGAAGAGCTCAGATGAACTGGCACTCACGGGGATAGGAACAGCAGATACAGGGAGCTGGGTGGCAGATGCAGAGGCACCGAGTTGTAGGCCTTTGCCTGGACATGCAAAGGGGAATTACAGAAACAAGCATTTTACACCCCCTGGAGCATCTGGCAGTAAGCTAATGGCTCAACCAGGGGACTCGTTAGTTCAGACTGTACTGAATATGGTACTGAATCTCATGCATTCAAGGCCCATGGGTGCCTCAGCTGGTCTTAAGTGTCTAGTGACCAAAAGTGATAAGTTGACATTTTAATAACCACGGTGTGTATGTGTGTGCATGTTCATGTGTACGGGTGCACATGCGTGTGCAGGTAAGAGTGCATCTGTGTGCATGTGTATGTGGAGGCTTGAGGACAACCCTGAGTGTTGTTTCTGAGGCAGTGTCTCTTACAGGCTTGGAATTCACCAAGCATACTTTCTGCACCATTTATTACACAGCAGGAACTTGTCTGATCCAGCTGTGATGGTGTATGTCTATAGTCTCAGGACTTCGAGATGGGAGTGGGAGACTAGGAGTTCAAGGTCATTCTCAGCTACGTAATAAGTATGAGGTTCCCTTGAGCTCCACAAGACCTGCGTAAAACACAAACAAAACAGACTAGGAATCTTTCTGAATTGATTGCGTAGGGTTTAAGCCAGCCTTTGAGACCCCTGCTAACCTGTTAAGGTAGTGGCAAAGATCTTGGCTACTCTTCATCCCCCTAAATTCTCACTAGGCCTTTTCCAGATCAGATTTACCTGTGCCCAGCCAATATTGTTATTGTCTCACCTGTGCAACTGTCCCCATATTAACAACTAGAAGCAATGTCCACAGCAAAATCGGTGTCTATTTCTTACAAAGAAGTTCACATCCAAAGACTACTCTTTTGAAATACATGCATCTTATCCACAGCGAAAGAAGGCTCTATTGAAAGCACAGCACTGAAGAAGTTCACTCTCATTAGGAGAGCTGTTTGCTCAGTCATGAGCTAGTCTGCAGGTCCAGACATCACTTTACATCAGTTTTGAAGGCTGTCTAGGTGGCAATAGGAATCCAATGATGAATATAATAAAACAGGTTCATTTAGCAATCAAATGATGTTATTATCATTACTACATTACCCATTTGATTCTAAAATTTATGTTCACTTTCAAAACCAACAACCCATTCCGTTCACTGTGCTCCAAAGCAGCCTACATATTTTATGTTTAAAGTAACTTGTCATACTCCAACTTCAGAAATAAATACCAAATCAATTTACTTTCTCCCTTTTCCCCCCAACACTGAAAGCAAATGTCAGGTGTTATAAAGCTCCCCAATGATGTCAATAATGTTATTAAAAATTGAGATCTAATATCTCTTCTCATATTTTTTATAGAGCGAGGCATGGAAGTTGGCAGGGCTATAAAACTAATAACCATTTTTTTTCATGGCAAATATTTGCATTCACATGGGGCAAGGTAAACCAGGCTTTTATGGAATCATTAAGCCAGACTATCAGTGATTTTGATGAAAATTAACTCAAAAATGTTAGTGGAGATGCCTGTGTCTGGATGAATCCAGAAGCTAGTGCCAGGAGAAGTCACCCCCAGAGTCACAGGCCTTTGTGTTTGTGTTCAGATATGCTTGAATCAGCAGACTTTGACACAAGCTGTGTCTCCAAGGGCTGGGGAGAGGGCAATGGCAAGGGAAGTACCCTGTGCTCAAAGCGCATCAGCAAAGATGCTACTTCTTTCAGCTCACCCACACTAGAAGCACAGAGACATTTCTTTACGGGGACCTGGAAAATATTATTGAAAGATAACATTTCCCTGATGTGTAACACTGAACCAGACAATGGACAAACAGAGAACTGAAGAGAGAGGAAGGGACTGGGGAGATGGCCCAGTCCACAAAGGGCTTGCGATGCAAATATGGGAACCTGAGTCTGATCCCCAGAATTCTTGTAAAAAAATGGGTGTGGTGATATGTGTGTGAAATCCCAGCCCTTGGGAGGGAAGTAGAGACAGGGCTGGCAAACATGGTGAATTGCAGGCCAGTGAGAGAATCAGTTTCAAAAAAAGGTGGATGGCGTATTAGAAAAGACATCTACATGCCTTCACACGCATATGCACACATGCTCACTTGCGTGCATGTATATGTGTGCAGACATCCACACCAACACACACACACACACACACACACACACACACACACACACACACACAATGGAAGAGGCATCCAGTAAGGTGTAGTTTTAATGTTCACATTTCTCACTATCACTACCATGGACATTGTCTTTATTAATTTGGTTAAGGATGTTTGTAAGTTTCTAAGATAAAAATCGGGTTGAAGATTCTGATTTTTCTTGCAATTCTTACAAAAATAAAGAACTATTCATAATTTAATGTTTGGGTATCAGACTGTTAGTTTAAGTCATGGGTCGGTCCTCAATTTTGTCACACTTTCATCCTTTGTAGTTTTGATACTTAAGGCAATATTATTGGATCCAGCCCAGGTTCATATACAAAGAATAATCGTAAGGTTTCCTAACAAAGGTCTGTTTTGTGGATTCTCTGTTCACATTTGTTTACATTTGCAGATAAGCCAGCTGCTGTTTATTCCCGGGGCTTGTGAAATTGAAAGAGTCGATGAATGGTGTTACTGTGCTAGACAGAAGAGTCCTGAAGCTTGGACGGGAGTATTCATAGTCTTTAAATTAAACTAAGAGGAGGTGTCTGTCTTTCTGAGGTCATGAGTGAGACAGTGAACCTCTGCAAGGTCAATTCAATGTTATGAACCAATTAAGATGACTGACATAATGTAATAAGTTCTTGATCATGCAGATTGGCTGGAGGACCCTACATTCCAAAGAAGATTGCCAAGGACTCAGGGATACTGCAGTGTCCATGATCATTAATGTGTCAGCACATGCTGTGGGCTAGGCACTTTACATCTGTGATGTGTGATCTATCTTCACACTTGTTACTCTGTGACATAGGAATTCCCATTTTATGAAGGAGAAACACAGATGTAACTGCTTCAGACATTTGTTAAGGGCTATACAGGACATCTCCTACTGACCTGGAAAATACAAATGCTGGAGTGATCTTTATAATTAAAATTCAACACAACATTGCCTTGGGTAATGAGTGGGGTCAGCTCTTTCTGTCTTATGTCATTGAATTACTGTGAATTAAAGGCTTTTAAGCAGAAACTGTAATGTGTGCGTGCTTATTCCATTTTCTAAAATATGTAAGTCTTTTTCCAATTACAATAAAATTTCTCTTATTCCACACAGTCACAGTATGGCTTATTCTGACTAATAAAACATAGTAGTTAATCAAGCATTCTGGGAAGAGTACTAATCTTCAAGAAAATTGCATGTCATTTGGCTTCCACACATGTGCCCTGGCATGGGTGCCCACACAGACATCATGCATGCATGTGTGCACACACACAGTAGTAATAATTATAATACTTCCTATAAATTCAGTGCATGCAAACTTTCTGGCGGTCTCAGAAATGTATAGGGAGACTGCTAGTGAGTGGCACAGGGTTCACAAAGGCACAACAGACAGACACTAGGTGTAAAATTACAAGAAGAGAAGTCAGCACGGCTTCAAAAGCTCCTAGCTGATAGGATCTGAAGCTCGAGACGACATTTCAAAGACCTTCTGCTCAGGTCTTTCATTTTTAGATGCTGTACCAGAGATTGGATGGCTGGAAGTCTAAATGACTCAAAGTAATCCAGGATCAGTGGGAGCCACACGGTGGCCAACATACCTGTGACTAGTTTTGCCCTGCTAAATCCCCTCATGAAAAGTCCTGCTGACCCCACTTACCATAATCGGCACATTATGAACAAGAAAATATGTGCTACCTTTTGTCTTCTAAATTTGCTGACTACCAAGCAAACATGGGTCTCTCTATCTTTTTTTAATTCTTTGACAGCTTATCCTGAGTGTCTGTCTGTCTGTCTGTCTGTCTGTCTCTCTCTCTCTGGCTATTACCTCAACTAATACACATGATGTCTTGGTGCAAACCGGACACAGCAAGGAAAGGCCCTTTCTGGGCCGTAGCTGACATGCGTCTTCACGCAGCCTCTATCAGGACTAAGATACACTGGGCAGTGGAGGTGATGGTGGTGGGGGCATTGATTCCAGCATTGCAATTTAACTTGCCAGGTTTAACCAGGGAATGATTAATCAATTATTTACTTAGCTGGCACAATTTTTCCTGTCATATAAATCATATTTAATTTCAATCTATTATAATCCATTATCAGTGCCAAGCCCAAACCCTAGATGTACCGTTTGCTTGTAAGATGGTTTTACATACGAAGCATCGGAGCACTAAGTGTCCCGTGAACATCTGCCAATGATGGATGGCCTCTGTTAAAATGTGGTTCACAGGCACACTTTAGAGATTTCTATATTTTACAACTTGGACATATCCGGCGCCATTTACTACCTGGTGCAAAACCACCGGAACAATCTAGATCAATAGTCTACTTAATTGGAAAGGTCATCATTCATATAAAATGAGACTCAAATAAAATATGTATTTATTTAATATGCCTATATTAAATAAATCTATAATTAAAATGTATAACAAATAATATATCTATATTCCTTATATATCTATATCAACCAGGTCTTGTAATCTCACCTTCTTTACACCAAAAAGTCCCAAATCCTAAAACTGTTTGAGATATAAAAGCCGAATGCAATATGTGAGACGTAACTCAAGTTTTAGTTTGGAGAAAAGTACATAACACATTTTGGAGAGAAATAACATAGAACGTTATTATATACTGTGTGAAAGTTATGTTAATTTTCTTTTGTATGAATGTGGCACCATAGTAATGTGGGAGAATACTTTTTATTTCAGTGACAACATCCTTTAAAATTGTTATTATTAAATAGTGTTTGTGTGTGTGTGTGTGTGTGTGTGCGCGCGCGTGCAGGATGCATGTGGAAGCCAGAAGACAATTTTGTGAAGCTGGTTTTCTCTTTCTGCCTTTACAAAGGTTCTAGGGATCAAAGTCAGGTTGTCAGGCTTGCCCAGGAAACAATGTCTCACTGGCCAATATCCTTATTTTTAATAGATGCGATACTGAAATATTTCAGTAACACAAATCTTCAGCTCTTAAAAAGACTTCAGCGGAAAGCAGACAGCAAAATGGTAACAAGAATGTTTTGGTTGGTGACTAGATATTGATTCTACCATTTTTCAAATTGTTAAGTTGTTGAAAAATTCATGATAAGAGGTGGAAATAACAAAAATATCACTTCTGTGTGTGTGGGGGGGATCACTCGAAATTGCACAGTTCTTGACTCTTCTCCTTAACAGAAAGCTACTGTCTGGGGCAGGTGGTGGGACAGCACCAGGCCACAAAGCAAGCAGCTGTTGCCTAGAGTGAGCCTCTGAACAGCAGAGATGAACAGGGACTGGAAGACTGAATTCCAAGTGGAAAGGCAGGACACCCCTCGACCCAGCTACTTTCTGTCTCAAGGCACTGGTGGCTTGTCCCTGGCTGGCTAAAGAAGCATGCAGCTATGATACTCTGGCCTCCATACCAGAGGCATGTAGCAAGGAGAAAAGGGAGGCACCATGTGCAGAGGTTCAAATGCCCCACTTTTCAAAAGGGTGGCTAAGGGTTATGTATGCAGAGAACACGGTGTTTTAAAACCTATACTGTGCCATGTATCTCTGCAATGCCAGCACTTGGGAGGTAGAGGCAGGAAGGTTGCCAATTTGAGGCCAACCTGAGATACATAGTAACTCTGAGACCAGTATAGCCTACATAGCAAAACCTTGTCTCAGTGAGCCAAGTGCTGATAATGCAGATCACTGGGACAGTCTTTACCTAGTATACACAAGGCCCTGGATGGGTCTGAGTACCACAAACAAATGAACTCACCATTTTTCATGCATCTTCTGAGGCTACCCTGGTCACTCTAGGGGTTTATGTGGGGTATATACCCAAATATATTCTTCTAATGACATCCAATAATACTCAACAGTTCCCTTACTTCCTGCTTAGAGTTATCTCAGCTTGACCTTTCTGTGGCTCAGTTTCCTAATTTGCAGTTTAGGAACAAAATGCCCACCTCATGGGTTTCCAGTCAGAACCAAATGAAATAACATCTGAGGGAGCTTAGCACTCAGCTTGTAATTTCAGAGGTTCAGGGGGAGGTCATTGCCAAGACGGGGGCATCTAGAATCAATGTAGTCAATAGCATGTTTTATGGAAAAGTTAGGAACAGACTGTCAACACACTTAGGCTTACTCATAACTAGTTTAAAGACTGTCTCTGAAGAAGGTTGATGAACACATCAACATCAACTGAGAGAGTCTGCTCTGGTGTTCCAGGAATTCATCTCTTTTGCTTGCTTGCTGGTTTGTTTATTAATTTATTTTTATTTGGATAAAGGGACTCCCTAGGTGGCATAGGCCTGCCTGGCTTAGAACTTAGTGATTCTCTTGTCTCAGTCTTTCAAGTGTTGAGATTACAGGCTTGGATCCCACCATACCTAGTCCAAGAAACCATCATAATCAACTCCTATTTTTATATTGTGCATGACTATGACAAACAACTTCAGGAGAGCTACCAAAGCAGAAATGAAAGAAAAAATGAGACCATTCTTACAGATCTTAGGGATGTGAACACATCTCTAAGACCCTTTTGAAATGGTTCCATATGGTGTAGAAAACAATATTAGGGCTATTCCTGTTTGTATTTAAACTTTAAGAAAGAAGGAATTCAGTATTCACAGCCATTTTAAGTACGTTGCCTGGCAGCCATAGAGTCACCCGGTCTACAGTGGAGAGGATAGTATCCACAGGAGGCATGCGAGGTGTCTGGGATGTGCCCAACCGCTGGAGATATTAGGCCCTTGTCTGTGTATCCTCTCCCTCTCCATTACCACGCACAGCCCACACAGCCATTCAGTTGAACCCTGTTAAGTAGATTTATGGATTACGTTTTCTAGTTTTAACTAAACCAATCTTTCCAAAATGAACAGCTGGCTTAAAACAAGAAAGATTTTCACAAAGAAACAGTGGATTCAAGACACTAATAATGAGAGCACAAGCCAGCAGGAGACAATGGCGGAGCAGTTGTTCCTGGCACGAGCATTGTGCTGGCTTGATGAGATGAAAGTAACAACGATAGTAAAAATGTAATCATCAGAATAATTCAGAAAATGGCTTTAAGACACCCTTGGAGTCTTGTTGTAAGTATATAATATGACTTGGGACACTAGCTGACGACACACACCATTTATGAAACTATAACTACAAAGAATTCAAAAGTGGTTTCCATATGAAGCAACGGATCAAAACTGTTTAGAGAAAACAGTCAAGACCCAAAGTTCAAAGTCAGCTGAAATGGGGCTCTTGTTTAGTATAAGGAAATACGAAGGAGATAAATGCAAAAAGAAAGTCCTACACTCAAGGCCCAAAACATCCAACCTCTAAGCACAGAAGCGTGAGAGACTTGTTTCAAACCAGTTCATGCGATAGGAGCCCAGGGTTTTCAACCCACACAGCTGTGTACCAGGTTAACAGCCCGCCTTAGCCAGCAAAAGACCACGCTGTACCTCGTGGAGGGCTAGTGTGGAAACACAGGGCTAGTTTCATTGTGCTAGACCAGGGCTGGAAGACTGCTTAGGTTTCCTAGAAACCCAGCCTTGCTTGAGTGCATCCAAGCAAGGTGTCCAAGCACAGTCTCCCAGGCAGAGGCTTCCACTTGTCAAGAGGCTGGATGGGAACTCCTCTAAGGCTAGCCTAGGACTGAGTCATAGAAACCCAGGCTCAAGGGCTAGTGTTTGTAAAGGACATAGGATACACAGGTGCTGAACTCAAACCTAACTGCATGACGTCTTTGTCCTGGTCCCTACTGTGAATTAACACCCAGAAGAATGGCTGATTTTAATCGGTGCTCTAACCATTCACAGTCCTGGTGGTTAACTGCTCATCAGTCGACAGACTCACCAAGAGACGGCATGGGTTTGATGCCAAAGTCATTTCCAACTTGGAGATGTTTTGATTGTGCACGTGCGTGCATGTGTGTGTGTGTGTGTGTGTGTGTGTGTGGTGTGTGTGTGTGTGTGTGTGTGTATGAACTCCACAGGTATGAGTATGGAGGTCAGATGTTAGCCCTGAGTATAGTTTCTCAGGGAAGCTGTCTTTTGTGGGTTGTTTGTTTGTTTGTTTGTTTTTGCAGCTGGATCTTTTCTTTGTAATCTGGAGTTCCCTGATTAGGGCTTGGCTGGAGGGCCAGTGAGCTTCAGGAACTGGCCTGTCTCCTCCCCAACACAGGGATTACAAGCAGGTGCCACCATGCTGGGCTTTTTCTGTGAATGCTGGGGCTGAGCTTGGGTCCTCATGGTCACACAGTTACCAACTGAGCTACAGCCCTAACCTTGCTGTTTCACTTTTGTATCTGCATACACCACTCCCCTCAAAAAAATCAAGAGACCATCCGCAAAGACCTCTGAGCCTCTTTATGAGTTCTCAATCAAGCACCCCATGCTTCTCCTCCTGATTCTCTGCCCATTTCAATGCTGAATTTATTCCCAAGTAATTTAGGGCTTCTTTTTAAATCACTCACCATTTTGTGACAACTTGCTTGCTTGTTTATACTGAGAATTACAGAGAAAAGCTTAAGGCCAATTCTGTCAGGATTTTGTAAATAATAGTACATTATGAAAATTGTGTGTCTGTGTGGAGATATGTACACATGAGCGTGGGTGCTTGTGAAAGCCATATCTGAGTGTCTTATTCCCCTGGAGCTGGAGTTACAGGCCACCAGAAAGGTGCTGAGAACAGAATCCGGGTGCTCTTGGGGAACAGGGCTCAGGTCTTTGCAGGAGCAGTATGCATTCTTTTTTTGGGGGGGGGGTTTTCGAGGCAGGGTTTCTCTGTGTAGCTTTGCGCCTTTCCTAGAACTCACTTGGCAGCCCAGGCTGGCCTCGAACTCACAGAGATCCGCCTGCCTCTGCCTCCCAAGTGCTGGGATTAAAGGCGTGCGCCACCAACGCCCGGCGCAGTATGCACTCTTAACCATGGAGCTGTTTCTCCAATCCCAAAACAGGACTTTCAAAAACTTCTTCCTACATTAAAGATCACAAATATATTAAAAAAAAAAAAAAAAACAGAATACTAGGCTTGAGAAAGGAAAACATAATTAAGGGCTACAGACACACATGTGCATGAAGCAGAGGCAGACCTTGACACAGCAAATTGATAGTAGCACAAGGTCAGTATGTGATGTTTTCTGTAGGTTGACAGGTCAAAAGAACCAGCCCTTCAACCATCTCAGCTTGTTACTAGAAATGAGATTATTTCTGAAATTCCTCCAAGCAGAAACAAGTGGAGGGAACAATGCCCATAGGATGAATTTAAAAACAACCACAAGCTAAATAGGTCAGCGCTCAGATCAAGAAGCTCACAACAGAATAGCTTGTGTTGCAGCAGCCCAACTTCAAACCATTTCACTCGTCTATTCGGTCGTAAATCTTAGAGAATTTTGACTTCCTTTCTGCCAGCAATAATCAGTCATTATTTCCTGTAGAATATTTCCAAATGAGATTGGCAACTGTGGTTCTGTAGAGAAGAAAACGCTTACCTAAGTGAGCCTCCAAGATGGCCAGCTGACCACTGTTGATCTCAAAGACAGCCTGGGAGACACAGCAGCCCTCACTATTACTCAAGACAGCAGGCTAGGCCTTACTGAAACAATACCTCAGTGGTGAGCTGCCATCAGAGAGAGGCATTTGCCATTGCCTGGACCTCTCCATAATTCTCGGCAGCTCATGACCATGACAGGCTGGGTGGCCATCTGTAGTGAGTGGAACGTTGGGAGAGTAGAGATGACTGCTGAAGGTTACACTAGAATTCTATGATTAAAACACTTCCGAAAACGTGGGTCGGCTGGATGATTAAATTCTACAATTTCCAGAGCATGTAGGGAATACATCATCCTTCAAGGCTCAAGCTAAGGGGCAGGACAGCAGGTCATTTTTTAATCTCTGTACCATAACCAAGATTAAAACAAAAAGCACATGCAGATATCACAATGTTATTTATACAATTAAACCAAGCAAGACGTTATTGTAAAAGAGCCCAGTCAATGCAATTTTCAGTGGGAGGCATGCATCTGTAGGAAGTATCTGCTTAAACTGCAGCGTACACACACACACACACACACATATGCATGCACGCACGCACACAAATACCCAGATCAACTCTGTCAGCTCTTGCAAATAACGACAGGGCTGTCATTCTTGCTGTTTGCTATTCCATCCAGGACGTCGAGCTGTTGGAAGACACAGCCAACAGTGTGCCTCCCAGGCCTAAGATGACAGAGGCCCATGAGTCCTGCTCGACCACAGATGCCGGGCTGAGATAACCAAAAAGAATAGGGGATTCGTGGAACAGCAGCTGGGCTAGACAAATCTAACTTCCCACCTGCTGCTGATTTCCACATTCATCTCCCAAGCCTGACACCCCAGCCGTGTAGAAAGCTGCCAGCATGTGGAGAAATTAATCAATGTGCGTGTGTGTTTGGGGGGGGGGGAGCTATCCACTGTCGATTTTATATTCTTCCTGTAAACACATTTGCGTAGCACAGAGGCAGCAGAGATGAACAACGGAGGCTTTCGGAGCTCTCCGCTGTAATCACCCATCCACCTGGGACTCACGCAGCTCCTGCTGCTCTTATCTTAGATGAAGGTTTTTATTTATTTTTATCTTTTTACAGTAAAGCTGGCTTTGGAAACTAATTAGACATGTCTGGGGTTTTTTGTTAGTTTGCTTGGCTTTCCCTGAATGCAAGGAGACATCTACTTTGTATTTCTATCTTGTCCCTCCCTTGTCTGTCGCCTTTGTTACTCTTGCTTCTGTCTGAACAGAGAGCAGGAAGGATTTCTGAACAGCACTGGTCAGACATGCTACTCTTCAGGGCTTGGGGACATACATACATGAGATCCAAGTGTCTCCTTCACTGCAAAACAACCTTTATCCCAAAGTACATTGCAGCTTAAGGAAGTGCTCCGGAGAATATCTAATTCCCTACTGTGATTTCCTTCAAAGTCCTAATTAGTTGTGCACAGTAATGAATTCTGTAAATTGCAATGTTTCTTTGAAAGCTGTTTAAGGTATAGAAGACTCCAATGGTGCAGGCTGCCACAGTGAGCCTCTAAAGAAAGTCATTTTGAAGCGCGGGCTTCATATTTTTGGAGACGTTGCACATCTTAGAAACAATCACAATGTTGAGTCTCAAATTAATATTTGTTGCTTAATGCCACCAAAATGTCAGATGAATGAGTAATTAGGCACGTTTGTACATAATGTTTATTTGCTTCTTTTTGCAAAGGCCAGAAGCATAATAGAGAATTCAAGTCAAGAAATGTCTTTCAACAAATGTATTCTTGGAGTATCCATTTAAAAATAACACACTACTAGGTATATAACTGTCTTCTCTTAATGGTCAGCAAACAGCTGGGTTTCTAGATAACATGGGGAACATAAAATATTCATGTTATTTAAGCCATTTCTATATTTTACTCATATTCTTTGATTTGCTAGTCTTGAGGGGGAAAGGAACCATTACCCACTGCTTAATCCACTTGTGTCTTTTCAAAGGAAGCTCTCTCCTTGCCTCCTGGTAGGTCATTTTAGGACCATAAAGCTACCTTTCACTCCTGCTTGCTTCCAGGCTTCCCATTTATTCCTGTTCTTAGTTTAACTTCACACTCCACAGAGGATCCTGGGGGTTGTCTTCCACATTGCCTATGTTATTCCTGATTGCCCTCTAAATGTCCTTTCTCTCTGTCTCCTCACTGAGGCCCATGTCTCCCATCTGGCCCTGCTCACACAGCCTTCAACACTACTTAGTGTCTTCCTTCCCCTGGATCCTCCATCCCTCTTTTTGTCCATACTGGCTACCCCGTCCCAGGAAGGACTTCAAATTCTCACTGGGAAACCAATCACATACTCCAGGGCTAGCTTCTTGCAGGGTGCCAACATTCCCTGAATGCCCTCAAGCCAACTTTCAGCCCAGCCTACCCACCAAGCCCATTCTGCTCATCTGAGCCTGAATCCTGTACCTCCGAGAAAAGGAACCAAATCTTTGAAGAGCTGAATTCAAACCCTGCCCACTCAAAAAGCACTGATGCTGCCTGGATATCACTTATGGGTGTCCTGTTTTCCTGGTGCAGTCTCCATAGGACTAGTCCAACCTGCTTCCCCACGCTACTGAACTCCTAAACTTCTCCTTGATCCCTAGCCCCTTCTAAGAGAGAGGGTCCCATGCACCATGGAGAAGGAGACCCCTCTGGTGTGGATGGTTCTGCTAGGGCCACATCACTCCCTTTCTTCATTTCTTCCCCCATCCTTCACTCATGAAAGAAAATCATCTCTCCTTTCCACAGGAGTACTAGTCCATGTGAAGGCCCATTTTTTTTAATGCTACCTCTTTCTACCATGATTCTCTGTCCCTCCTTACCAAGCAGCTTCTCTGGTACTTTATTATCTCATAAAACCAGAACAAAACCTGCTGCCTGACCCTGCCATCATCCCCATCACTCCTCTGTCTTCCCCCTCCCATTTGCTGTCCAATTCCTCCACTGTGTGCGCCCACTTACAGTTTCTGCTTTTTCCACGCACTCCTTACCACAATCTGGCTCCCTCATAGTGCCACAATTCTACTGTCAACAGCAGCACAGGTTTGCCAAGCACCTGTCTCTTGGCCGTTCACTAGAATTTCTTTCTGTCCTTTTTGGTCGGGAGCCCCATAGAGCTGTTTGTGAAGGCTTTTAAGAAACACAGCATCTAGCCGGGCGGTGGTGGCACACGTCTTTAATCCCAGTACTCACTCGGGAGGCAGAGCCAGGCAGATATCTGTGAGTTCGAGGCCAGCCTGGTCTACAGAGCGAGATCCAGGATGGGCACCAAAACTACACAGAGAAACCCTGTCTCGAAAAAACCTAAAAGAAAAAAAAAAAAAAAAAAACCACAGCATCTAAGCAAGCTGCACCCACAGACATGGGACTTCAAAGTTTGGGTGAAGCTTAGTAACAAGTACATTTCTGATGCTCACTGGGCAGCTGTAATGTGCCCTAGGGCTTAGCCAGCTCTGAAGCCAACCAGGGTGTGCATCCAGAAAGGCCTCTACACATGTAGAGATCCAAGGATTATGGGGATCCCAGCCCCAATGGATGCATCAACATCACAGATCCCGCATCAGTGACTCTGGGTGCAGTCTGGACGAGAAGGCAGCAAGATTGCTAGAGAGCCAGAATAGCAGGGAGTCTCCTGTGGAACAGTTTCCTAGAAACGGCTGCATAAACAAAATCAGAGCAACAGGCACATCAATGGACATGGTAACCGGGAAGGGGCTAAATGTTGTGGGGTCCTGCCCATAGACAAAGAATTTCAGGTAACTAATGACTGCTGGGACAAGGAGAATTAGTCCCTCCCTGGAAAAGCCCCCTTATTGGTTGTCTAATGCAGAGGGGTCAGCCTTAAAACCACAGACACACAAATAATAAAAAATGCCCTCCGCTCATACATATGTAAGTAACAATCATAGTCAAAGGGCTATCAGTCTGAGAGGGGGAGCATGGGAGAGTTTCGATGGAGGGTAGCTGGGAAGGGGGTGGATGGTGGACAGGGGAGTGACCGATGTAATTCTATTTCAATTAAAAACATATTTTAAAAACAACAACAACAACATAAAGGCCTTTAGCTGGAGCTCAGATGTCCTCACCCTCCTGATGGTTCCTGATCATCCCTTGGATTGCTGTTCTGCTGTCATGCTCTGTATATTCTTAAAAGGATTGTCTTTGACTTTGCATACCTCCATGTCTCCCTCTTTTCCAGTCTGTTGACAATCCCTGATGTAAATAAGGTCTAGACCACTCTCTAGGTGAAACCTGAACCTCACTGGCCTGGTACTACCCGTGGAAACATCTCTACTTGAACACTTTTAGTGACCTGGCTTACCATAACTAAAATGATACCCTTCCTCATCAGTTCTGCCCCATGTACTGCTATGTATCGCTTTCCAGCTCTTCAACTGAAAGTATACTAAACTACGGAGAGAAAAGGAAACTCTCATATCACCATGGGAGGAAAGTAAATTATTAAAGCTATGATGGAAAACTATACAAGAATTCCTCATAAAGACTAAGGATGTAACTATCATGTGACCCAGTAATCCTATTACTAAGTATTCACTCTAAAGACTGAAAACTATGCCAATGAGATGTCTACACTCACATGGTCACTGCATCATCAGTTACAATGGCCAATTTACGTTATTAACCTACATGTCCATCAACAGAAGGACAGGGCATGAAAATGTAGCTTATGTGCACAACGGAATACCATAAAGCCTCGAAAAAGAGGGTAGTCCTTCCATTTGCAACATGAAGAGAACTGAAGAATGTGCTCTGTGATTCTCATTGTGTGTGTGAATTATAAAGCAGCCAAACTAACAGAGGCACAGACTGGAATGGTGGAATAGTAGAGGTCAGAGGTTGGAGTTGAAAATGTGAAGATCATACACAAAGGGTATAGAAGAATAAGTTTTGGACAGGAGGAATAAGATTTTTTTCTTTTGCAGTGTACTGCAGAGCATGGTGACAATGGTAGATAATAACACACTGCAGTACATTTCAAAATCACTAATAAGATTTAAATGTTCTCACCACAGTAACTGGTAAGTCTCTGAAGCGAGAGATATGTTAATTAGCTTGACTTAATTTTTCCATGCTGTATTTATAGATCATAACATCACTTTGTTCCCTATAAACATGGATGGCTATCATTTATAATTTAAAAATAAAAATTAAAAAAACTCATTAAAATATAAAGCACACCAAAATAAAAATGCCTAGTAAGTATCCACTGCTCAATCCCATTTACTTCCAAATTAACACGAAAACAAAGGAAGGCACCATGGGATTCATTGTGGTCTATCAATTATACCGACTTTTGCACATACACTCACAAAAAAGGCACTCCCCAGACCCATATAAGATGCAAGAAACCCCACTTTTCAGTCAGCTCATTACAGATCTTCAAGAAATAGTTGGCCCCGAGGTTCCCGGCATAGATTTTGACTGTTAAATCGAATTGCAAGTATTAAATCAACTTGTCTCCAGGGCACTGCAGGTGAACCTGGCAGGCTGCACAGTGCAACGCATCGCTGATTTTCCTCACAGAGAACAGAGGAATACACACAAAAGCATAGGCAAGAAGGGTCACTTCCATACAGCTCTTCAGGGTTCAAGATACCAGCTGATGCCAACTCACCTGTGTGAAGAGGCCTAAGGGCAGGTTTGACACCTTCCCAGGCCATGAAACATGCTACATGGGAGTATTTGATGAAGCCAAATAGCCCCAGCTTCATCCTGCCCTGGAGATTACAGAGGCTCTAATCAGATGTACTTCTGGTCCCAAGGTCCCAAGAAGTATATTCTCAATGCCTTGATAGTCTTATTGACAAAAATGTGCTTAAAAACCATGAAATGGTTATTGCTTTCTGCGTGTAACATGCTAAGCTGCATGTCTCCCCTCCCTGTGGATGCTTCTGCAGAACAGGGGGGTGCGGGCGCTGGAGCTTGGCCATGCTGACTATCACAGCCCCATCTACAAAATCTTCCCACTCCCTCCCTCACTTCCTCAGCTCCTACCTGTGCCACTGTTCTCACACACCCAAGTACCCAAGGGAATTCTGGGAAAGCAGTCCTCGCCATCAAATCTTCAGGCTCATAAAGGACACTGTCTTTGTCAAAATTTGATAGTCATGAAACTCAGATTATGGTCTCCACTGCAATTCTATGTGTCCCAGTAGGGAACTGGTAGGAAAAGGCAGAAACCATCTGCTATGGAGGATGCACCTGGTGTTGTTCTTGTCTCACTGTGGATTACTGCAACACGGCAAGTTTCTTCCAAACAACACTGGGGCAAGATGGAAATTCATGGCCAATCCTCAAATCTCAGCATTTGCATGACATGACATGCCTTAGGAAAATACTTGCAACTGAATGTGACAAAGGACAGCCATCCCAGGGTGAGGGTGACAGGGACTGAGGGGAAATGTATGTTTCTACCTGAAATGTGTAGGCAAAGGATGTAGAGGAGAGAAGAAACACTAGAATACCTGGTAGTCATTAAGTCTCAAGATCAATGCTGAGCTCCAAGGAGCCAATTGGTGCATACGATGACAATTTAATCACACAACAGGAAGTGGAAATTCACATTGAGAATGGATATATATATGTGTGTGTGTGTGTGTGTGTGTGTAATATATATATTATATATATATACAAAATAAAATAAAAATATACACAATAAAATTATAACGCATGTGCATGGTGAGCACACCTGCCCATACCTGTAAACACATATGAATGCATCACACACACACACACAGTGTTATGTAGTTTTTTTAACTACCACCACAACAAAAAAGATCCATAGCCTGAAGGCATGATTGGCAGGTAAGAAGCTATACATTTTCTCATTTGTAGGGGCATCCACATGATCGCTGAGCACATTTAACAAAGTCTCATAGAAGAGTCATTATTGCATGGACCACGCTTGCCCCAAAGTATGGAGTCAGAGCGATGTCAACATCTTTCTTTGTCGATTAAGATTTGGTCTTTGTAAAGCTTTACTATCAAGTATCTCCATATTGTGAGCTGCTGACAAAAATACTTTGTAAACACAAAAATCTAGCCTTCTGCACTGTATACGCGTGCGCGCGCGCGCACACCCCCCCAACATACACGAACAAAAACTTGAACCTTATTCAACATTAGAGTTGTAAAATTAATCAACTGAACACTAATACCAGTACAGCGGTCCTCACAGTCCTTCACATTTTCTTTTTGAATAAATAAATAAATAAATAAATAAATAAATAAATAAATAAATAAACAAACAAACAAGGCAAATGCCCCTCTGCATGTTATGACGATGGTACTGCCTGCACATGGTCACATGATTTGCAGTTCCTTACCTTTTGGTTGTGATGTGAGATACAGGGAGAGATTTCACAGAAGCGGGCCACAGCAGCACATCATCAGGTTGAGAATCGAAGCAAAAAGAGAGAGAGGAAGAAAAAGACAGAAAAGGCCATTAGACGACATCCTTGGATGAAAGGGCAGAGTTTGGTCTCCCCACAGCTCGTGTGGGATGACACAACAACCCCCAGCGCAGAGATGATCTTCTGATGCACCGGCACCTGAGAAGGGCCACCTCTCCTCCTCCATGATTAGAAACCTATCGCTTCGGGCGCCGAAAACAGCGCATCTTGCGCATCTAGCTGAGGACTTCCTTCCTCAGCTCTTTCCTTAGGGGTTGAGTCTGTTGCTAGAAACAGGCAGGGCACGATGCCTCCATCGACAGTGCGGGACACCAGGGCTGCTTGAGCACCCATTTCTCTTTGAAATAACTACTTCCAAATACAAGGAAATAACCTCGCTCCCTAAACCTGTGTTCAGTGCCCTGGCACGGACATATCAATGCTTCCTAGCTCTTTCTCTTTTTGGTGCTGAGAATCAACATCAGGGCCCTGCATGCTTATATAAAGCTAAGCATAGCTAAGCCATGGAGATGCACCTTCATCCTTTATTCCTCAACATCTAAGACATGACCTTTGAAATAGTCAATACTCATGGCTCCTACATAAGAGGTCCATGTGTGTGGGGGGGGGGCAGACACTGTTTCCTGTCTGCATGGTGGTCAGGGAACCCTCCCTGGGGGCAACAGGCCAACTTTAGCTCTCATCCTTGTTATAATTGTGCTGAGTTAAGGCCTAAGTATGGAAAAGAGGTCATGGAATTCACCCCCTACACACACGTACTACCCCTCCTCCACAGGCACCCTCTTTTCTGGTACGCGTCTGGGCCAGACCTCATCTACATACTCCTCAGAGATGGGTGGTGGCTAAGCTTGGGAACAGAGCTGTGTCACTTGCTGTATTAGGAAGAAAATAAAGTGTAGAAATCCCGTAGGGGAGGGAGTGGGATTCCTTTCGCCTGGGTTAATAAGTAGCACACATTATTCAGTGCTGAGACAAACTGAACAGATATGGTTGGAGGGAACCATTTTGAGTATTTCTTTCTTTTTTTTCTTTCTTCTTTCTTTCTTTCTTTCTTTCTTTCTTT